>CAJQZN010036304.1:28656-44755 GCA_907164685.1 Colias eurytheme | reverse complement strand
TTTTCCTTTGAAAACGCGGGCGAAGCCGCGGGCGGAAATCTAGTAATTATAATATAATTATTATAAGTAGAAAGTTAGGTATATCTAGCGTTATATATAGGATTTATTTATACAATTTTTGCTTCCAAAAAGGACCAATGGCTTAGTTATTTTAAATGTACCTTGGATATTTATTAAGTTGGTTAATTGACAAGGTTTTATTCACAGCAAGTTTACCTTGTAAAAATTTATCTTCTTCTTCTTCTTCTTCTTATATATAAAAATGAATCGCAAAATGTGTTGGTAAGCGCATAACTCGAGATCGGCTGAACCGATTTCGATAATTCTTTTTTTATTATATTCCTTGAAGTACGAAGATGGTTCTTATGTAGAGAAAACGCAAACATGTACCACGGGCGAAGCCGGGGCGGACCGCTAGTTCCTTATAAACTCATCAGAATTGTGGTAGTGACATAGGGTCCTTAAAATAACAGCCAAGTTTTTTATTTTCGTAATAATAATTTTTATTTATTATGGCAACCATTTTCCATAATTTTTAATGCAACCAGGAAAAGAGATACAAATCTATACTAATATACTAATACTAATAATATTATAAAGAGGAAAGGTTTGTATGTATGTATGTATGGTTTTCACGCATAAACTACTGGACCGATTTTGATGAAATTTGGCACAGATAATCTTTAGACCCTGAGAAAGAACATAGGCTACCTTTTATTGCGAAATATGTACCACGGGCAAAGCTGGGGCGGACCGCTAGTCTTTAATAAATTAAAATGTTAATTGGAATCCCCAAACAATTATTGTGAAATTTTGACTCGTAAGAGGAAAAATATTGCGTAATAATCAACACTTAGAACCGTACAAACATACTCAGAAAACATAATACAGTCACTGTCTCGAGTATATTTTTAGACTGTTTTTAAAGTGAAACTTTTATTACATCGTCTCAAACTTTTTGGTCTGTGTAGCGCATGTCGCGTGTATCGCGGCTGCCGAGTAGGTATACCTACTCGGCAGCCGACCGTCACGCGACATGCGCTACACAAAGCAGTGTTCGGAACCGTTCGAACAGTTTCACTTTTACCGTGGTTTCATAAAAACCACACATTTTTTATTCTTTATTCTAAACTAGCGGTTTGCCGCAGCTTTGCCCGTGGTACTTGTTTACGATTTCTCTGCATAATAACCATTGTCATACTTCAGGGAATATTATATAAAAAAATGAACGAAATTGGTTCAGCCGTTCTCGAGTTATGGGGTTACCAACACATTTACTATTGATTTTTATTAGATAGATACTTAAGTATGGAAATAAAACCTATTACAATATTTTCAGCTGTTGCAGAGTTTTGAATGTAAAGCAACTTTGTATTAACATAAATATACACAAAACATAGCAGTGGTGGCTCAGTGGTGAGACCTCGGACTTCGAATCGATAAGTCCGGGGTTCGAGACCGGGCGAGCGCGCAGGAAATAAATTGATTTTTCAATTTATCTGCGCATGTTGTAACATCACCACTGCTCGAACGGTGAAGGAAAACATCGTGAGGAAACCGACATGTCGAAGAATCAAAAGTTCGACGATATGTGTCATCCGCCAACCCGCACTTGGCCAGCGTGGTGGATTATGGCCTGTACCCTCATAGGAGGCCCGTGTCCCAGCAGTGGGAACATATATGGGCTGATGATGATGATGATGATGATGACACAAAACATTAAAAATTGTACAGACTGATATAGATAAACCTCAGAGATAAAACTTTATATCCATTAAAAAGACTGTTGTTATTGATAAGTAATATTTTCCAGGAACCCAGTAAGTATATAAGCTATCTATGGGTGTTTTTCTTTAATTCTTAACATGTTTTCAATCAAAATGTTGCCGTAGATTAATCTTTATGCCTGTATAGGTAGATTTTGTAGTAGTATATTTATGCTTGTACATATTTTGATGAAAAAGGGTAAACAATTTAAAGAAAATATCCTTTCTTAAACTGAGATGACATAAAAATATATATAAAATGAATGTATTAACTATAAAAAGTAGATTTTGAATACAAAGTGTAGCTTCGTAAATAATTATGAGTAACAGTTTCTAGTCTAAAACATCGCCTTTTTAGGGCTCGGTGTCAATGTAAGGTTACAACAATATATGGAAACGATAAAAGACACTAGTAATTAAAATTTATTACACAATGACGACAAAAAAAATTATGAAAAACAGCAGGAAGGAGGCGCGAATAAACAGTGCATCTATATTAAATTAAATTTTAGATAAAAAATGAAAAAAAAATATTCAAATAGGATTCTAAAAATAGAATAAGGCTACTCACAGGGCACCAGCTGTTTGGTGGAGTCAAGGTCACACTAAGAAAGTCCACTTGCCAGCAATGAATGTAAATGAATAAACATCACCGTACAAACACTGAAACACTGCCAAATTATTTACAATGACGTAATAACAACAATAATATTATCAACTGTTTAAACAACAAAAATACGCGGAGTCACAGCACATACGTAAGAATATACCGCTATGGTGAATGGTGAGACTGTACGAATAAATAATTAGATCAGTTAATACAATGAGTAATTTATTATTTTGTAACAATTAACTAAGTTATGAAATCAATACAAAATGATGAAATATTTTGACATTTAAATTTGATTCGATCGGAGAAGTGAGAACCGATTACCGAACCGAAATAGTGAGGGTTGCCGTTAACTAACAGTAAAAATTAAAAATGTTCTTTTTAAATAAGTAAATCTTGTTTTTAGATTTGTGTTAACAAATTCGATATGTTATATTAGGTAAACTTTTATTGGTTGCATTATTGTTGTATTCTTAGAGTATATATTACATGGTTGTATTCAATTAAAGTAAAATCTCCGGTCATTCAAAAGACTTGTATCAAAGCCGAGTTTTCCTATTACAAAAGGACGATGCAATGTCAGCTACTCAGCTGTCGATTTTGACTTAATTTTTCGCGGGAATTTTGTCCAAATAAAAACAACTAGATCGGGTTAATTAAATATTTACTATTTAATTCGAAAAAACGCAAGTTTAAATTAAAAATGTCTATACAAGTGGATAATAACTTAAAAGACACCGACAATCAAGAAGTGTTCAATCAGAAAGTGCATTATATGCCGTGTAAAATTGAAGAAGACGGTCAAGCCAATGTGAATCAGTATTTTTCACCATATATTCAAGAGAATGAGAATGGAGGTATGGCTTAATTTATGCAATTTGGGATGTTTTGAGGCTTTTTCTAATAAGAGATCAGTTAAACTTGATATTAAGTTTAAGCATTCAAACAAAAATAAGGAATTCGCCTCGTGGTCGTTTTTTTTGTATTTTTAAACGGATTTAAAACGACTTTATTACAATTCACAATCTATAGTGGCAGCTCTGTCCAGTTTTAACCAAGATAAATATTCTAGTATGTACTAGGTAATCCTAGGAATAAATAATGGTGAACTATTAAATTATGTACCTATTGTTTATTATGTATATAATGTTTTTGTATTATTAATAACTAGCTACAATCTTCCCCATACTTACCCCTAAAGTATCATCTTGACTTTAATTTTAAGTTTTTAACCACCTATTTATAATAATTTTCATAAATTTATCACACACATAATATATTTTACAGAATTATCAGCCACCTTCCGAGGACATTCACTAGATGGAGTTAAAATGCCACTACCAGATGGGTACAGAGGTATTGTGGTGACAGAGACAAAAAGACCACTCGGTGAAAGTGCTGATAGAAAGTTTCAGGTATTTATTTGAGTTGTCTGGTAGAAATGGTATCTGAGTTATAAGGCTGCCTATGCCATGTAATCTTTAATTGGGAAGGAATTGGAATCAATTTGTTTATAAACTTTTTAAACAGTAGTTTCATTAAGTTGTCTTAAACAATATAATATAGTTTAATCTAAAGCCTAGCTTTTAATCAAATGACTCATTTCAGTTGTTAGCTGCAACATGGCTATCTAACGCCAAAATAATTTTTCAAATCAGTCCAGTAGTTTCTGAGATTTGCACGTTCAAACAAACAAACTCTTCAGCTTTACAAGTATAGATAGTTAAAAGATATCTAATTTCAGGTAGCTGGTGGTTTCAAAGAAATAACATATTGGAATTGGGATAAAAAACCATCAAAGAATGATAATATTGTAAAAGCTATGGACTGGATAGATATAGCAGAGGCGGTAAGAACGTTTTTTAATTAAAATAAGTCTAAAAAAGAAATATTTTTATGTAATTTATTCATTTTATACCAGTTTGTGCAAAACTATAAGAAAATCTATTGCACGCCTCATAAGCGAAGCGTTGAGGTGGGTACTACTGTCACTTCGCGCAAAACATCTGATTTTTCAAACTTAAAATGTCTTTATGTATCATACATTGCACTTGTAAGATAATACATACACACACATATTAAGGGGCTTAGAAGAGCTAAACGAGGCAAAACTCGAGTTTTATAATGCTTTAAAGTATATGATTAACTGTAGTAAAAAATCTCAGACAAATATATGATATTCTTCAGGATATATACTAGTTAGATATCGTGCTGAAAACACAATACAACTTATTTTACTCGATAGAAAAAAATCACAAAGGTACCTCTAAAAAAATCTTTTGATACTTAAAAACCATACTAAACTACATGCAATCATTCTGTTTTTACGGCAAATAATTCTACAAGCAACATACTAAAAAAACTTCGTTTTATTTTTTTAGTCCAATCAATAGATTTCGTGTAAATCGCAAATTCTTATTCCCAAACCAAAAACGTACGCTTGTGTGCGTGAACCGCCTGTGTACCGACACTACCGGCCGAGGCCTGTTAACCACTAACCGTCGTCGATTGTGTTAATGTGTGCGCGAGTCACTCAATTTCAGCTAGCTCTTGTAATCCCCTTAAGAAAAAACACTATTTTTAACGTTCATGATATTTTTGATGTCATTTTTGTTATTTAAACTAGTTAAAAAACAGTTTAAAAAAGTTCTGTCTTGGACGTCCGTGTGTCTGTATGTGCGGATCCTTTTCCTTGTTAACACGATAGCGACCGAAATACTTTACTAATCGAGTCTTTTTTTTTCTCTTACGCTTGAGTATGCTCAGGAATAGAACCCTTTCATTTTTCAGGGTCTGATTCGATGTGGTTTAATTGTTATTAAATAAACAAAAATAATAATTAATAAATATTTATTAAAAAAAAATTATGAGGCGTGCACTTTTGGATTTTCCAAATTATTTTATTTATGTAACTGTATTTATCAAACTAATATACAGTGTGTCCGGACATGACATACCGATATTTGAAGGGGCTATTCTCCAGGTATTTTTATCCACAATTCAACCCCTCTACAGTCCCCTACCTTACCACCTTAAAATGGTTTTCGAATTTTTTAAAGTATGTTTCATCACTCTTATCAATTAAATTTGTTTAGTGGTCCCTAGAATAACTTGTTATTGTTCAAATAAAACCAAATTTAGTATTTTGTGACACTCACTTAGTAGTAGAAGTTATTACAATTTTCATAAATTCACTATCCGAATTGATAGGTTTGCCATTTTGAGGGGGGTGAGGTAGGGGACTGTAGAGGGGTTGAATTGTCGATAAAAATACCTGGAGAATAGCCCCTTCAAATATTGGTATGTCATGTCCGGACACACTGTAGTTGAGTTGAAAACATGCCATATCTTTAAAAAAGAGTGTGTACCAAGCACATGTGTCAGAAGTGAAACTTCTTTGGCTAGATTCAAAGATACCAAAATCGTCGCCTTATTCAACGACGTGTCGGTATTGCCATGATATGAACTTATTTTACTTCTTTAGGCACAGTGAGAGTAAAATTTATTTCTTGCTCGGCACATGCTCTTGTCGTGTCTCCCCGTGACCACGCTCGCTGTAAAGTGTTCGAAACGTCGGGAAAATAATATAATGAATAAATCGCGTTTAAAATCCGTTAAAAAATCTTTAATTTCTAAACACATGCCCTTTTGTTGTGAAGTAAAGTCTTATTAACTATTGTAGCCTACCTATATATATAATTATTTTATTTTATTTTCAGATACATGGAGATTGAAATAAAACACACCATATATTTTAAGTATTTATTAACAAAAACCAATAACAAGGGACCTCTTATATGGTCCTAAAACAAACATTTTTCTTCTTTATTTAATTAGTTACACTTCTAATTTTGTAACATTAACCAAAAAAATGGTTGTCTGTAAACTCGGTTTACTGACGATAGTTGAACGTGACAACGGCCGATTGTGCTTCTTCGTCGCTCGTTCCGCGCTCTCGCTTGCACTTCAAGCCTTACATGGAACGCCTCAGAGCGAGGTAACGCCGCATGAGTCATGCTTTTTCGTGCGTGCAGCCGGCTCTATCGAATTATAAGACGTTGTCATGTCAAAAACAAATAAAATTATATTATAAGTAAAAAGGTGTAGATATGTTACCAACACAACATTCGAACTTCACAATGCACACTAACACACACACACGATTAGACGTCAAAGTGAGATGGCATGATTCAACTATCGTGTGCGAAAGAGACAACTGAAGTAAAACGTTGCTAATTAGCCACATTTCGTTTTTCAATTCACGGGTTGCTAATAACACATCTACACCTTTTTACTTATATCATTGACTAAACAGACCAATTTGCATTCCTATTAACATTTAAAATGTGATTTGTATTCACATACTAGCTGTGTCCCGCGGTTAAACCCGCCTTGCTCCGCTCCTGTTGGTCGTAGCGTGATGATATATAGCCTATAGCCTTTCTCGATAAATGGGCTATCTAACACCGAAATAATTTTTCAAATCGGACCAGTTGTTCCTGAGATAAATTAATGGAAACCGCATCAAAATCTGCTGCGTATTTTTAAAGAACTAAGCATATATAGTTAAAACTATGTAGTGAATAATAAATCACATTTTAAATGTTTTACAATATTACTTAAAATACTACAGAAATAAAGACATGGGTGCCTTAGAGATATGACGTCATTGAAAGAAAGTATGTATTTTATATAAATAAAACTTATTAATAAATAAACTATGTTAAACATGACGTTTTTTATTTTCCTTGACGTTTTATTAAGTAAATTAAAACTTATCATGAGTAAGTAAGTAAATATAAGATGAGAAGTAAAATAGTGGTTTCAAAACCAATACTTTTTCGCCTTATACTTTGAGCAAAATAGTAAGGCCGGTTACAGAGCTTCACCGACCGTCAGTGCGTACCATCGGCCCTGACGATACGCATTGACCGACCGTCAGTTTGTATCATTCAGAGCTCTCATCATCATGTTCATGTTCACAACGATGATACATGCATGCGCGTAGTCAGTGCACCGGTCGGTACAGCACTGATAGCCGAACGCGTTCATTTGTTTAAAACAAATGGAAACAAATTGTTTCCATAGCGCGTCAGTCGACCGACGCTACGCATGCGCACGCTCGACCGACGGTCCTCGTATGTAGTGCGTAGCAAAATACGCGTGTGTACTGTGTGTTGCCGGTCTAGCACTGTACGGTATATGAATTTCCATACATATGACAAGCGCGACTGACGTACGCACTGACGGTCGGTGAAGCTCTGTAACCGGCCTTATTGTTACTACATATAAAACAAATAAATACGTACATTCTAAAAAAATATTATGCAACTAAACATCATGCTTATAATAAGTTAACAAAAAGTTATGACAATAAATTAAGAAACTTAAATATTTCTTAAGGAGAATAATAAAACTAAAATGATTTTTCAATCCTTGATTAAAATTTATTCACCAATCATCGAATAATGTATTAAACTACCATTTAAAAATGTATTCTAATTATCCGTATATGGCAGTTTACAGGTGACATTTTAAAATGTTCGTGTAATAGTTCGTTGAAATATCGTCCGGGTTTAAAGTTTAAACCAAGTATTTTTTTATTGTAATAAGACGGCTTGGATATAATGTATGTACATAAAAATTGGGAGCCTAGTTTAGTACGACATTATCTAACTACATATTACAGTTTATATTATGCATAAATAACTTCAATATATTATATATCATTTCTTAAATAACTAGTGTTATATTTATTGCTTTTTTATCTATTTAACTAATATTCGAATATTAGGAAAATGTGATGATATGATGTGACAAAACCTAAATAAACCGGCCATAAATGTTTGTGTTTTTGTGATAAGGCCAAAAATGCCAAAATAACTTTGTCAAGTCATTAAAGTATAAGGAGCTAGTGATATTTTTAATTTCATCCTTATTACAAGTCTTTGACTAACTACTAAGCTATCAATTTAATAAAATGATTATTGCACTGAACTCTCAATTCTTCGCCTCATTTGCGTTTTAATTTCATTTCTTTTCAAATACTCTTTTCTGCTAATCAAAATTTTTCTAACTTTGACGTTCCCGCGAATTCTTTTCCTTACCTTTTTAATATCTTTAGCTGTTTTATTAAGTCTATTGTCTATGTGAAAGCCGAAATCGGTTCTTTTTTCTAAATCTGAGAAATCCTCTATATTCTCTCTGGTCATTTTGTTGTATATTTTCAAAAACTGCCAAAATTCTATATCTCCACCTTTTATGTTTGTTTCATAGAATTTTTTTAACTCCGGATCGCATTTATGTTTATTTACTATGGGTTTAGGATCTAAATAACGGTTTGGATTAACGGATGTAGCAATACCGGTATCTGTAGCGGTATAAATACCTGTATTAGTAACGGTATTGGTAACGGTATTTTTACTTTTTTTATTTTCGATCAATTTAAGCTTATGTTTCCACATTTTAGGTTTAAAAGGTTTTTTATTTGGATCGTGACGTCGGTAATGTAATTTTAAAGCGCTTAGAGTCTGACATATTTTCTCACATTTATCACACGGGAACATCATTTTGCCGCCATTTTTCTTAGTGACGTCACTCAATCTTTTCATGCGCCCGCAATAATCATCACTACCGGTTTTCAATACACTTTTCACATCACTAATTTTCGGTATTAAATATTTATCGATATTTATCGTTTCTTTTTCTACTATCCACTCCTTGCCTTTTTTAACTAACTTCGTTTTTGTGACCATTTTATCTTTTATTTCGCGGTTTTTTCTATCAAGATTGACATACGCCTGTTTATTAAGGTGTTTGACACTAGGGATGACATCCATGGTATCGATAATTTTGTTTTTTATGTCGAAATAAAATCTGGAGCCGTTATTGTTATTTTTTCTGTCTTTTATATGGCCAGTGTGTAGTTTGGTATTTATTTTGTGTTTTTCAAGAAGGTGTCTTCGCATATTTGTCTTGCACACATAGTCACATAGCGGACATTTTCTTAGTATAGTTGAGTTGCAGAGGTCGAAATGTTCTTGACAGTGATCGAGGAGGGCTTCTTTCGTTTCGTATAGCTGTAAATTCATATAATTACATTATTTACAAGTATTAAGGATATTATGAAGAATACATATTTGTTTAAAATGTAATCATTTACTTTGTTAGAGAAGTTATTTTAGGATGAATTATTTATTTATTTGCGGAATAAACTTAACGTTAAATCGTGGTGTCATTCGTTTACGAAAAACTTATTCACAATAACTTAAATTTTCGACGTAGGTATGCATTATTTTTTACAATTAAACCAAAATTAATAAATCTAACCCATTTCTTAAACTTCTCAATGCTTACAAAAAATCTGGAAGTACGTAAAAAATTACATACTTGTCAAAATTAAATATAATCTTACCTTGAAACACACATAGCACTGATGTACATTGAATTTAAGCTTCCCAGTTTCATCTTTCTCATATATATTATCGATTTTTATTTCATTCGTTGGTTTTGGTAAAGCTAAGGGTTTGGGAACTGAAAAAGAAAACAAAATTATTAGGCAAGAGGATATTTTTATTTATTTTAATGCAAAAAATGCAAATTAAAAAATAAATACTGCTTTTGTGATTTAAAATCAATCAGGCTCAAATAATTTTTAATGAGACTTCGTTTGGAAGCGTTTTTTTAATTAAAATTTAATTTTGCGGCCGTGAAATAAATTTTATCTAAACTTACACAATTTTGACAAGTAAAATTTCATTTCCATTACATTTTATTTTTTAGTTAAAAATACATTTCTATAAAATACACGTGTCAGAAGTGAAACTTCTTTGGCAAGATTCAAAATCGTCGCCTTACTCCATGACGTGACGCTATTGCCATGACGCGACCTTGAAATTTTACTCTCAACGCGTGTAAAGAAGTTTCACTTTAAAGTTTTACCTTTAGTAATCAACTTCTGCATTCTCTTATTATACATCCGTCTCACTCGCTCCAACTCTTTTATCTCTTTCTCTCTTCGAGATTTTGTCAAAATCCTTTTCAATTCCTTTTGAAGATTTCTCTCCACTGCCGCGTCTATTGTGGGATCTGGTTTTTTAGCTAAAAATTTTATTAAAATTTGCATGTTTGTTACTCTGTTATCTAGAAATGGCTAAATCGAATTTGATGATAATATGATATGTCGGTTGCTTGTTATGGGTGTACACATAAAGTTTTCAGAATTCATCTATTTGAAAAGAAAATGCGTCTGGAATTTTATAAGTATTTTTACGTATGCAAAACCTCACTTTGAGCTTAGTATACCAACAGTGGGACACCCTGTATATAAAAATGAAACCCGTTTCCCTTGGTAACGGCATCACGCGTGAACGGGTGGACCGATTTCGATAATTCTTTTTTTATTATATCCCTTGAAGTACGAGGATGGTTCTTATGTAGTGAAAACGTAAATATGTACCACGGGCGAACCGCTAGTATATAAAATCGACTTACAAGCCTGTGTTCTCACAACGACTTCTTTCACATAGAAATCGTCCATTTTACGCTCCACCTGTACTTCTATATTATTATCACTCGAATCTTGTATTTTAGATATTTCAACGTCTGAACCTAGAAATGGTAAAATGGTAATAAAAACAAATAAATACATAGGTATACATAATTATATATTTTTTTATTAATAAATAACAGAATAAATATTAAAAATGAAGGTTAGTTTCTTGTGATAAGATTTTCAACGACAGATTTCTGATTTTATGAGGTTTGTTTCAAAGAGCTCGAAACTTTTTTAATGTGTTTTTAAACGGACGAATTAATATGAAAAATTATAAGTATCTTACCGCTTTCGACTTCTTCTTTTATTTTAGGCACTTCTTTATCATTTGCTTCGTTCTCTTCTTTTACTTCCACTTTCTTCTTTAATACACTGAAAAATATTGAACAAAATATAATATACTAGCGATCCGCCCCAGCTTCGCCCGTGGTACATACTTCACAATAAAAGGTAGCCTATGTTCTTTCTCAGGGTCTAAAGTTTATCTGTGCCAAATTTCATCAAAATCGGTCCAGTAGTTTATGCGTGAAAACCATACATACATACTTACGTACAAACCTTTCCTCTTTATAATATTAGTATAGATTATGTAGTTAGGTATTTCATCTTCTTCTTATATATAAAAATGAATCGCAAAATGTGTTGGTAAGCGCATAACTCGAGAACGGCTGAACCGATTTCGATAATTCTTTTTTTATTATATTCCTTGAAGTACGAGGATGGTTTTTATGTAGAGAAAACGTAAATATGTACCACGGGCGAAGCCGGGGCGGACCGCTAGTTTCTCAATAAATATCTGTATTTTTGTTACATAACAATTTTTTGTCAATTAATTATGTAATGCTTCAATAAGATAATCTCATCAAATTATTTTAGTGTTTATGTTTGAATTAAATCTGTCCCTTTAAATGATCAAAATCGAGTCTTAAGGAGTCGGTTACAAACATACAGGTGAAGCTAAGCGTGTTAAAATATGTATAGGTATATAAAATATCTTACCGTCTTCTTGTTAGTTTATATTTAATACAATGCGTGTTCCAATAATGTGATTTCAAGTAAATATGTCTCTTATACGTTTTATGGCATATTTTACACTCTCTGTCCTGCAATAAAAATTATACATATAAAAATAAGTTTTCAAAAAGACGAGTGCAAAAATTTTTTTTAAGTAATATTATCCCAAAAAACATCTTGTATAAATAATATTTTTAACTAACTACTTCAGATATTAAAAAAAACCACTAAAAAATGTTTAATAAACATCAATACATGTCATTTAATTTAAAAAAAATCTACAAAAATAAACCATAATGTGTAAATTCCATCATCCTTTTTTCAAACACTAAATTAAAAAGAGCGTGTGTGCCGAGCACACGTGTCAGAGGTGAAACTTCTTTCGAAAGATTCTTAAGATACCAAAATCGTCACCTTCCATGACGTGACGGTATTGCTACTACCTTGAAATTTTACTCCCAATGCGCCTAAAGAAGTTTCACTTCAAAAATATATCACTACATAGTATAAAACAAAGTCGCTTTCTCTGTCCCTATGTCCCTATGTATGCTTAAATCTTTAAAAATACACAACGGATTTTGATGCGGTTTTTTTTAATAGATAAAGTGATTCAAGAGGAAGATTTTAGTATATTAAAAATTATTATGTTTAAGACAAAGCGGGCGAAGCCGCGGGCGGAAAGCTAGTTTACTATAAAAACAAAATATATCATACCGTTTCCGAATCGTGTCCATGTTTGATATGCATCACTATACTCGGCTTATTATAGGTGAAGAAATTACACAAATCACAAATATACTTCTGTTTAAACATGTGCTTTTTCGTTATGTGATTGGTTAAATATTTTTTATTGTAGAAACTGGAAAAAATGTAAGAAAATGTATATTTTAATGTAGTTGATGAAGGAAGCAATAAAAAAAGGAGCATTCGCGCCGAGCACACGTGTCAGAAGTGAAACTTCTTTGGCAAGATTCGCGTCATGGCAATACCGTGACGATGACGTGACGGTATTGCCATGACGCGACATTGAAATTTAACACTCAACGAGCCAAAGAAGTTTCAATTCATAACGAATTTGTCAAATTGTTTCAAATCGTGTAGAAATTGGAATAAAAAATGCTCAATTTATTATTTTTTAGAAAAAGGTGAGATTTTTCAAAAACATTCTAAAATGACAATATTTTAATGCAAAAAAAAAAAACATTATTCCTATTTGCACAGTCGGTAAACTCACCCCACACCGCAGTAATCACAGACCACACTCTTCACTTTGACTTCATGTTGTCTACTATGTCTATTAAATCGGGATAATCGCGAAAAACGTCGTCCGCATATGTGACACTCGTAGTGTTTTGATGGATAATGTAGGATTACGTGTTTTTTGAGGGTAGACTGCGAAAAAGTGAAAAAAAAAATTTTTAGGCCGTGAAAAAGAAACTGGAGGTAAAACAGCAAAAGATGAAAAAAATTTTTTTGTAGGTATGTAGTGCTAAAAGTATGAAAATATTGAGTGTAGTCTGAAAAAAGCCCACTACATAATAAATACTATTTGTGGGTCTGGATAGTAAAGTAAATTTTTTTTTTGTAAAATATGATAAAATATTAACAATGATATTGTACTGCAAAAAATCATACCAAGGGCGAATCTATTATTTTGATAGTAGAGGATTAAAAAATCAATCTATTTATTACAATTCTTGCCTTGGTTTTAAAATAAATAAGTAATTATAATAATTATCATTGGCCCTTACCTTATCCTTAAAAGCCTTCTTACAATCGCCAAAGTCACACTTATAGGGCCGGTAGTCCACGTGCGTGCGAAGATGTCGCATCAGATTATATTTATTAGATATGTATATACCACAAACATCGCATTGCACAGTATAGCTCTGTTTGTGGACTACACGCTGTAATAAATCGTAAAACCGCTTGTAAATGGTAAAACTACGTTATGACGATTCAAAAGTGCTTCTAGAAGAAGTCTAATTGAATAAATAAATGTTTTAGTTTGATATATAGGGTTGGATCATATATACATTTATTTATTTATATAGAAGTGATTTTGGGTCATAACTAAGAGAAAATCCCTGTTAAATGAACTTGAATTTTTTTTATCATCATTCTAAAATAAATTATATAATACAGGGTGTCCCACTATCGGTAGCGCGAAGGGACTTGTAGTTTTGCATACACTGATCACGTAAAAAATACTTAAACAAAATAACGCCAAAATTGTTTTGCTAAATTTTTCCTTAAAATTAATGTTTTCTTCTCAAGCTTCGCGCAGAATTCATCTATTTGAAAAAAAAATGCATCTGGAATTTTATACGTATTTTTTACGTTACTCAGCGTATGCAAAATTACAACCTCCATTGAGCTTAGAATACCGACGGTGGGACACTCTGAATATCAGTTACGATTATCAATATCGAGCAAAAACTGAAAAAAAGAACACATACAGTAAGACGGATTTCGATGTGATCCCATAATTGGTTTGAAAAAATCAAGTAATTGTTCATTTTCACACTTCCCCTGAAAATTAAAAAAATATAAATAAATCGTTGAAAAAAAAAACAAAACATACCACATGAACATTCCTCGATGTATTATCCCTGAACATTTTTCCGCAAATCTCGCAGGGTTTGTTTTTGGTGTCCATGTTGAAGTGTTCCTCTGTTACATGCACTTTTAACACTGACTTTCGGGTGTACCTAAAATTATATTTTATGTTTTTTATATATGATGTACAGTGACATAGTTATATATTTTTAATTTTTTAAGTGAAACTTCTTTATCGGGTTTGAAAAAAAATTTAGTGTAACATTTTTTCGTTACGCGTGACATTTTTCCATTACGCGCCATCTTTTTCTTATCCCTACCACGCGTGATTCGACGTATTTCTATAAAGTTGCATATTATTATGTAGATGCATTTTTTATTCGTTATATCTCAAAAATTGTGACTCCTAGGTATAAAAAAGTTTGTATAATTAAAAAAAAAACGTGTCATCTGGTTATCAGATCGGCGAAGGTCAAGCTCTCACGGTCTCCTGTACTACAAGGGTAAGCATACTTACTGTTTATCGCACACTTTACACTTGAACACCGGCACTTTACCGCGATGTCTCTCTTCGTGTTTACGAAGTGTTGAACTGTCGCGACATGCGTATTCACAGTACTTACACTTGAAGGGTTTTGAGTCTGAAATCGAAAGAAAGAAAATACATTTAATTGTACCCATAGAGTTAATACAACAACAAGGGTTATAGTCGAGCCAATTTAATAGGCAACATTTGACGTATATCAATTTTATCTTCGAAGAGAGGCAACCGGCTTTAAAACATGGATTAAAGTGAATTAATCGATACGGACTTGAAACATTTGTCAATCGAACTTGAAACACATTTATTAATTTATGATAATTTTTATTCACAAGTAATCAATTTTGTTTCATTGAGCTTTCCATGTGATTTGAGCTTTTTGTTTCATTGAGCTTTACATGTGATTTGAGCTTTTTGTTTCATTGAGCTTTCGATATAATTTGAGCGTTTTGTTAAATTGAGCTTTCGATATCATTTGAGCTTTTTTTTCATTGAGCTTTACGTGTGATTTGAGCTTTTTGTTGAATTGAGCTTTACATGTGACTTGAGCTTTTTGTTTCATTGAGCTTACGATATAATTTGAGCTTTTTGTTAAATTAAGCTTTCGATATCATTTGAGCTTTTTGTTTCATTAAGCTTTCCATGTGATTTGAGCTTTTTGTTGAATTGAGCTTTCGATATCATTTGAGCTTTTTGTTAAATTGAGCTTTCGATATCATTTGAGCTTTTTGTTTCATTGAGCTTTCCATGTGATTTGAGCTTTTTGTCTTTTTAAATACCAGAGACGTTACTCTAAAAATCGATATCATTTGAGCTTTTTGTTTCATTGAGCTTTCCATGTGATTTGAGCTTTTTGTTTCATTGAGCTTTACATGTGATTTCAATTTTCAAAATTTCAAAATTTCAATGAAGCTCAAATGATATCGAAAGCTCAATTTAACAAAAAGCTCAAATGATATCGAAAGCTCAATTCAACAAAAAGCTCAAATCACATGGAAAGCTTAATGAAACAAAAAGCTCAAATGATATCGAAAGCTTAATTTAACAAAAAGCTC
>CAJQZN010036304.1:0-28556 GCA_907164685.1 Colias eurytheme | reverse complement strand
TCCATGTGATTTGAGCTTTTTGTTTCATTGAGCTTTACATGTGATTTCAATTTTCAAAATTTCAAAATTTCAATGAAGCTCAAATGATATCGAAAGCTCAATTTAACAAAACGCTCAAATTATATCGAAAGCTCAATGAAACAAAAAGCTCAAATCACATGTAAAGCTCAATGAAACAAAAAGCTCAAATCACATGGAAAGCTCAATGAAACAAAAAGCTCAAATCACATGTAAAGCTCAATTCAACAAAAAGCTCAAATCACATGGAAAGCTCAATGAAACAAAAAGCTCAAATGATATCGAAAGCTCAATTTTCAAGTTGTGGGTTCGGAAACCAAAATACCTGCTATTTTTTTTACATATTTTCATTGTACAGACATCACTTTTCTACCATTTTATCATATTACTAGCAATGCCCTGCGGTTTCACCCGCATAGATAGCGATATCGTGACAGTGAAAAGTCTACATATAGGTCGGACTATAGGTTTAATTTTTAATCATATGAAAATCACCTTCACCCCGTCCCGCACTACGCTTGCTCATTGTATACCTACAGTATACCTACTATTTTCTGTAGATTGACACTTTTAAAAATTCGTTATATCTTTTGAATGGAATATCAAATTTTTTTTAATTTAAAAAGCATTTTGCTGGTATTGAAACAGTCTATAATAAAACATCATTTAATGGGATAAGGATTAATATAGGTGTATGGATAACATGGTTTGATTACTGTCGACACTTCTATTTACTTTGAAAACGTAAAAAAGTTGTTGTAGTAACATAACTACTGAAGATGGACATATGGTATCGCGGACTTTCTTGTAGATATTGATCCATTCTATAATACCGTAGAACATTTTTTTGTTCAATCTTCTATAGATTCCGCAGCGCACGCGATGACAGAATTTTTATTAAGGAATTTTTTACACCTTGGGTTACATTATTGCATTTCTGGTAAGGATCTCTAATTTTTTTGGAAAATGCAATATAGCCTATGTTGCTCAGTGAAGATGCAGCTTTCTAATGGTGACTTTTTGAAATCGGTCCAGTAGTTTATGCGTGAAAACCATACATACATACTAACATAATTACAAACCTTTCCTCTTTATAATATTAGTATAGATAGTATAGATAACGAACGTCGTACCTACGTATGTTTGCTACTCCTTCACGCAAAAACTTAAGTTCCAGAATAACACATAATCTATAGAGGTACTTGCTTATGCCCGCAGACGAAACCGCGCGGCATAGCCAGTATTATATATAATTTCATATAGATATTGTTCTGTATGTTTGTTAGCTCATACACCAGTAACAGCGTCAGCCGTGACGAAAATCAAAAACATGATGTAATTAATAACTAATTGCTATTAAAACGTGTTTTTGTTATGGACAATTTAGTTTGATATCTACACTAGGCATTGCAGGTGGATTTTGCTGTTTATTATAAGGAAACAAAATATTTTACTGTAACCATTTTCTGATTGAATTAATGTTTATAACTATAGATAGATGATTTATGGGGTTTCTGATGCTTAATTATTATAATATTCGGTAACATTTATGATACATTTATTTTTTTTGTTTATAATTGTTTATTTCTACATTTAAATGTATAAAACATTATAGTACACACGCATCTGTATGTACGACGCACGCACGCACACGCACGCACGCACACATACAAGTAGATATCATTGCACGTATGTCGTATAAGTTATTTAAAATGTTATTTATATAATATGTATCTATATAGCTTTTCAAACATTTTGCGTTCAATTTAAATTCATACAAAGGCTTATATTAAGTAGTATGTACTAACACAGACAGACATAATAATATACACTTTTATAATTATGTTTTCAATGACTCCTTGTTTACTTACAAAATATGACTTAAGCTCTAATCGTGTGTGCGTAGAATAATGTTTATTTATTTTATAGTGTTCTATGGATTATTATTTGTAACTGGTATTAACTTTATTACTTTTTATTCATCTATTTAGTATTTAGAAACTACCTTCGTATAATTTGACGATACAAAATTTTACGTGTATGTATGTCTATCTATAACTGCCTCCTTGGTACAGTGGTTGACGCGTGTGCGCAACACCGAGGGGTCCTGGGTTCGAACCCAGTGGAGACGAAAAAAAAATGTCTCGGTCTGGCAGGAGACAGAAGGCTGATCTCCTACTTGTCCTTAAAAGAAAATCGATCAGTGAAACAGATGTATAATGCATCTGCCCCTTACACCACTAGGGGACATGGGACTTCACTAGATGTCTATCTATGACTGATCGTAGCTAAGGTTGATCAAATGTGACGGAGTTATTAATCGAAAGCATTTCTTGAAACGGTGCTTAGTTCTTTGATGGTTGGATAAATGCTTTTCAACGTTTGTGAAAATCGTATTCAAAGATACTGTTGCATACTTAGCAAGACAAAAACATACTTTTTTCAGAAGCCAGAGTATATTGTGAGGATCTAAACGCTACACCGTGGAAACCGTACGGTTACTCCTGCCCAGTTTTATGTCAGAGCGTACTAAATGCTATACACAGGTGAATATGTACTCATAGTAAAGATGAAGAGTTTGTATATGTGTTTGGTACTCTTTTATACAAAAACAGCTGATCGAATATATGACGTTCGCTTTTCCGAGAAAATAGTAGGATAGTTTTGGCGAAAGCGTATAATATGACTGCTATGTTCATGATATTTTAAAAATAACGTGTTTAGGATACTCTTTGATGCTAAAGTTTTTGTGATAGAGTCGTTTCGGACGTTTTTATGTAGTTATTGTACTGTTAAATATTTATACTGTGGTTTTACCGAGGTGAAACATTTCATTATCATGGGTATTAGCTTTGACTACGCCAGCGAAGACGCGGATGGAAGCTAATTTATTTAAATAGTAATATTGGTTGATTCAAGTAACATACATGTTTACAGATTAAAAATAATGGACTACAAAAAGATAGTATTCCAAGAGCTGTCAGTCAATCAGAATATAAACGAATTAAATGAAATCATTATAAATAGAGGAAAATTAAAGAAACCAACACAAGATCCATTATATTCTGATTACGGACACGAGAATTACAAGCATATTTCTCGAAAAATGGATTACGATTATAAAAAATACAATTACGACAACACTATTGAAGCTATCGATTTGATTAAACACGTAATGGCGGTATTCAAGATGGCGGACTGTCATGACATAGACAATATTGGCGGGAATTTGAATTGTTCTAGAAAATTCAATGTGGATAATGAATTCGTTACTATAATGACGAATATTTTGAACAAATATGCAAAATCGACGTTTCAGTTTACTGAAGAAATGACTGAGGTGCGTAAGAAATTACAAAGTTATTTAATATCAAATTAATGACGTAATTTGGGGCTGTTAATATTTAAAATTGTATCTCAAAGCACGAAGGAGAACTGTTATAGGACATTAGCAATGAGCTCAAGCTTAACAATAAGCTAAAGTTTCTAATGTAAAATATCTGCTTCATATATTCATAAACTTTTTTATTTCATATACTTCATATATTTCATACTAACATTCTTGTAACAAAACATCAAGTGATATCATCAGCGATAGTACACACATAAGTTTCCCTTCACAAAGCGAATTTAGTTTGATAAACTATATTTATTTATTTTGTCCTTTTAGGGCCGATTTTTCAATGCTTGGATAAAACTTATTCGTCGAATAATGTATAAAACTACCATTTTAAAAACGTATTCTAATTGCCCGTATTTGACAGTTTACGTGACATTTTAATATTATCGTGTAATACTTTATTGGACGGATAAGTTTTATCCAAGCATTGAAAAATCGGCCCTTAATATCCTAACTGTCTAGTAAATTATTCGAAAAATGTTACATTTTTTTTTCAGGTGATACTAAGCAAGCTATTCACGAACAGCACACACGCACATAACATGTACGACGTAAACAAGCTACTAAAATATTTACGAAAAGCTGTACGCGTACATACCAATCACGACAATAAATATGTGATCACTTTGAAACCAAGGAATTGTTTGAGTATCAGCGTCCCGGGGTGTTTTTGTAAGCCTGGGTGAGGATAATTGTTAATATTATTTAATTTATGGAGGGTAGTTGAAAGTTTTTTTTTGTAATAAAAAAAGTGAAAAAAAGAACATGTGTTCCGAACTTCCGAGCACACGTGGCAGAAGTGAAACTTCTTTGCAAGATTCAAAGATACCAAAATCGTCGCCTTACTCTATGACGTGACATGCCATGACGCGATTGACATTTTACTCTCAACGCGCCTAAAGATTTTTCACTTCAAAATATCTAAGATATAAGATTTGGAAATTGAAAGCAGTGGACTGGTTCCAGGGATTCACTTGAAAATCTTAGAAAATCGAAACCTCACACAAATTAATTATGAATATAAGAAAAAATCTATTTACTTAGAAAAAAATAAATATTTTTGCATATACATGTACTTTGTCAGACTTTTTATATAAAAATACCCAACTTATATTGTCTATTGCTTCGAATTAACAGCTATGACGTCACAATATGGCGCTAAGTCATTCCTATTCTTATTTAGATGACATAATATTAATTGTATCTTAGAAATTTATTTAATACTATATTATTTCTTACAGATACGTGGAAAATTCCGGCCAATGCGTGGAACCTTCTAAATGCCTGATAGATAAGAATCAATATAAATATTTGAATAGAATTATTGTCCAATAGTTATAATGTTGTTTAATAAAGTTTCTGTATAAAGTTTATTTACAATTATTTTGTTATTGTTCCTAGCTTCCGCCCGCGACTCCGTCCGTGCGGATGTCGGTCTATAAAACTGAAAAATTAAGATTTATTTATTTTTTCTACGAATTTTTCCAGGATAAAAAGCCCATTTTATGCCCAGGATAATAAGGTATAATTATACCAAGTTTCATCGAAATCGAACCGTTAGATTTCACGTGTTGCCTGAACATACAGACAGACAGACAAAAATTTTTTTAATCACATATTTGGGTTTGGTATCGATCCAGTAACATTGCCCCTGCCATTTATTTTTTCAATATTTTCAATGTACAGTATTGACCCTTCTACAGATTTATTATATGTATAGATTAACCTTACCTAAAGGCTTTATTTGAAATATGTAGTTCATAAGTTAAATAACACAAGGAGTGAATGAATAAAAAAAGGACACAAAACAAATAGCTGCCTCAGCTTATAACTTTCCTTGATAAAAGGACTATCAAAAGTGAAATAATTTTTCAAATCTGACCTTAATTTTCTGAGACAATCGCGAACAAACAAGCAAACTTCAGCTGTATACAATCAGTAGGATAATATTCACCTGTGTAAAGCATGAAAAAAAAATAGATTTATTTAAATGAATATAAACTTACTGGTATGAATCAATATGTGTGTAGATAGACTATATCCAGAATTGAAACCTTTCTTGCACCATTTACATTTGTACGGCTTTTCATCTGAAAATAAAAAAATCTAAAAAAATGACCATAAATAAATAGTAAAAAAATTTCATAAAATTTTTTTATAAAGTAGATTCAAAGTTAAAAATAACTTTACAATTCATCTGGTAGCTAAAAAACTGCGATAAATAATAAACAATCACACAAACTCATTTTCCAAGTCACAAGAAAGAGTGTAACCATTAACCTCACTTTTTCAAGTCGGTTATAACCCTTTACACTTACCAGTATGCACAACCCTATGTTTTTCCATCAAGCTTTTATAATGGAATTTTTTGCCACAAAAATCACACTCATGGTCAGTTGGAGCATTATGAACCCTCTTTATATGTTTCATAAGGTACTTATTGGTTTTGAACGTGCCATTACATATTTCACAGGTGAAGGGACGATCGTCAGAGTGTAGTTGGAGGTGATGGTGTAGACTGCCTTTTTCTGAGAATTTCTGGAAGGAAGAATATGAAATAATCACTACATAGTATAAAACAAAGTCGCTTTCTCTGTCCCTATGTCCCTTTGTATGCTTAAATCTTTAACTACGCAACGGATTTTGATGGGGTTTTCTTAATACACAGAGGAATAGGATATTCAAGAGGAAGGTTTTAGTATATAATTTATTAGGTTTTAGACAAAGCGGGCGAAACCGCGGGCGATAAGCTAGTTTATAATATAAATACGAATGTTTGTTAGTTTATGGATTTGTTTGTTACTTTCAGATACCAAACAATTCAGATACCAATTTAAAATGCGAAAGTTTGTAAGAAATATGATTTTTCAGCTGAATGGATATCTATAAAATTGGGTGCAGAGATAGATAATAGTATAATTATATTTAGACAAGCTAATATTTTTTTATTCAGTACTAGCTGTTTCGCGCGGTTTCACCCGCATTGCTCCGCTCCTGTTGGTCTTAGCGTGATGATATATAGCCTACTAGATTTCCGCCCGCGGCTTCGCCCGCGTTTTCAAAGGAAAACCCACATAGTTCCCGTTCCCGTGGGATTTCCGGGATAAAACCCATCCTATGTGTTAATCCAAGTTACCCGCTATATGTGTGCTAAATTTCATTGTAATCGTTTCAGTAGTTTTTACGTGAAAGAGTAACAAACATCCATACATCCATACATCCTTACAAACTTTCGCCTTTATAATATTAATCCATCAGTCC
This sequence comes from Colias eurytheme, assembly GCA_907164685.1. Taxonomy (NCBI): domain Eukaryota; kingdom Metazoa; phylum Arthropoda; class Insecta; order Lepidoptera; family Pieridae; genus Colias; species Colias eurytheme. The sequence continues at coordinate 21,877 of CAJQZN010036304.1, read as the reverse complement.
TCGGAATCACAGACACAATAGAAAATCTATTGTGTCGCGCCCCGATCGGGCCTTACGGTGGTCAATGGGTTAATAGGATAACCTTCCTCGATAAATGGGCTATCTAGTATCTAGTACTTAGTTCCTGAGATTAGCGCGTTCAAACAAACAAACTATTCAGCTTTATAATATTAGTATAGATTTAATAATGAGAAATTAACACATTGTAGAATAAAATCTATAGCCTATATTCTATAGTTACACAACTTTTTTATGGTTGCCTGAAAGAGATTGCTTTAAGCATTAAGGCCGTCTTTTTTGCACTTATCATATTCATGTTTTCATGTTAAATTATGTTTTTTTTATTACTGGTACTTGTACAATAAAATGTCATAAATAAATAAACTTTTAGATATGAGGTGCATATCTTATTCAGCAGATAAAACAACACAATGAAGATTTAAGTCAAAAAGTGTAACATTGTTACTCAGAGACTAAATTTTATAAATATTAAAGAAACAACAATAACTTACCTTTCCACATTCTGGACATGGGAACCTCTTTGGCTTCGGATCTTTAGCCCTTTTCTTCTTATTTACTTTTGCCATTTTTATTTATAAGTATCTGAAATAATTCAAGTGATATCTATAAAATTTCATAATCTTGCTATAAATAATGCAATGAAAATAAACCAAAACTAAAACAGCTGTAGACTTTAGCCAAAACTAATTTAAAAGTCGTAATCAAAATTTTTATATTTTATATTTAAAAATTCGAAATTTATATTGGTGATTATGTATGAGCAATACAATAACATTATAAGATCAATATATCACTATTACAGTTCACAAAAATACAGATATGTTCAAAATAAACAGCAACTATTGCATCGCATAGTCATTAACGTAAAGAAGAAAGAGGTTTGGTCCTAAACGAGTTCCCTGGGGAACACCTACTTACATAATCGATTCACATATCTTTTTCGTAACACTTAAAAGTACACAATCGCTTATATCAACAAAATATATAAATTGTATTATACTCTTGTAAAAATCTTAATTTTACGTGTCAGAAATAAACAAAAATACGCAATGTTAAAAATAATCTGGGCTAAAGATGGCTGCTGTTAAGTAATTCCAATACGCAAAGAAACTTCAAATTTAAACTTACTTTTTTACGTTCTATGTTAAATTAATAATTACTGCACTAGACAAGAAAATGATTTTATTAATAATTTTTCATTTATTTACATTTTACAACTACGCTCATTTTTGTAAACAATTATTTATTTGAATGATAATTATTGTGTTGCCAGTTGCCACTTGCCAAGCATAAATTTTAAATAAAATATTTAAGATGCAACAAAAAAATATTATTTACTGAATTTCAAATCCATTTTCGATCGATTTTATTTTTTAAGGAATACTTTACCATTTCATCAAAACTTAAACGAATGAATACTCGATTGCATTGCTTTGAAGTGGCCATTATCTGTGTATCTAACCACAGACAATAGTTATATTTCATAGTAGATCTGTGTATTTCATATAGATTCCATAGATTGTAGAATAGTATTTTGACATTTCTGTCACATTGGTGTCATACCGCGGTCCATTCAAGTTTCGATTATTATGAAAAAATCTATTTTCATAAATTTTTATTAGCAGCACGATTTTCAGATAATATTTTATTACAAGAATCTAAAATAAATATTCCGTGTATTGTCATGGAAGTGTTGGAAATGTGACTAAATATTGCATAACATTCTTAACATTTTTTCGATGCATTGTTTATAACCTTGGTATTATAATCGGAAATAAGTGTAATTAATTTTACATATTATCCGACCTTGAAGTCAAGTCCAAGGTTTTCGCTATTGAAAAAACCGGTAGGTTTTATTGAATAATCCTGTTTCATAATTGACTCTTACTTTTTCTTATAAGATTTCGAGGTTAGGATTATGTCATAATATTAAGGACTTTGAGGGAAACTGCCCTCTTATTTATTTACCTACGTAAAATTAATATTCTTTTATTAATTAAAAAAAAAAGCTTTTTGTGTATCCAATAGAATTTGCGGAAGCATTTAGCAGTTTTTGTGTACGATTTTCCTTTTCATGTTAATAATATCGATCTTATTTGCAGTGGAAAATTTCCTCCTTTTTCATAATAAAAGTTTATACTACTTCCTACTACCTTCTAATACAATAATCGTTAACGTTCATATAGATGGATATTTATTGCCCATTTAGGTACGTAAAAACAGGTGATCAGAATTATACCCACTCTAAATAACCACAATTTATATTTTCCAGGCGCAATGTTGAATACAGGACTTCGCTACACAAAAATGCATTTCAAACCATTATTTCGAATCACTACCTTAAATCTACCAAAGCAGATAGCAAATGTACAAAAACTGTCATGTCTATGTGGTCAACCATACTACAAAGACCAGAAAAAAGTCTTACATAGAGTACATTCAACGCAAAGTGATCAAAGACGACAGAAGGTTGTTATCGAAACGAGTACACCGAAAATTGTTATAGAGAAGATTAAAGATGATAAGTTAAGGAGTAGTTTAAGCTTGAATTGGCGGGAGAAGATAGATCCGTACGTTAAACTGGCTAGATGGGACAAACCTATAGGTAAGTTGTTTTAGGGCCGATTTTTCAATGCTTGGATAAAACATATCCTTCCAATAAAGTATTACATGATAATATTAAAATGTCACGTAAACTGTCAAATACGGGCAATTAGAATATGTTTTTAAAATGGTAGTTTTATACATTATTCGACGAATAAGTTTTATCCAAGCATTGAAAAATCGGCCCTTATATGAATTGTACTACATGTATTGAAAGTAATTTTTAACGTTTACCACTGATTCGGAAAGCAGTATCTATGGAGAAGAACCAGCAAGAAACTCCATAGTTGCTCTTAATCTCTCATGTGGTTAAGGCGTGAATAAGAGATGAACAGACAGACAGAGTTCACATTTATAATATTAGTTGTGATTACTTAAGATTAGGGATGTAACGATACCGATACCGATATATTGGCCGATGTAATCGGCAAGCCAATATATCGGTATCGCCGATTATAAAACAACCGATACCAATATCAAATAATTCAAAAAACCGCGCCCAATGAACGATGCGGGAGGCTGCCCGCGCGTGCGCACTTCGTTTTCTGAAAAAACTTTACCAATAGTAAACTTTTATTAGGTACTGATTGTATGTTATAACTTAAAGTTTAACTCACTTTGTAAAATAATAATACTAAAATAAATGGTTTTCTTGTTTTTTGATTTGGCATTGTTATTTAAAAGAATACGATTTACAGTTGAGGCTCTGTTAAATATTGGTAACTTTTATGAATAATTCACTATTTATTTTTCTACCAAGCCATCGATATCGGTATCGGTATCGCCGATATTTTATTACAAATATCGGTATCAGTATCGTATCGTTACATCCCTACTTAAGATTATATAATTTGTTCTTATCCCACATTCCAGGTGTATACCTCCTCTACTTCCCATGCTCATGGTCGATAGCGCTCGCCTCAATCCCCGGTAACGTGGATCTAACAACAAGCCTGTATACCGCGGGGTTGTTCCTCGCTGGGGCGGGATTGATGAGGGGTGCGGGGTGCACGATTAATGACTTGTGGGATAGAGATGTTGATGCTATGGTAAGTTTCACCTAAATTTATATCCTATTTTTCATAGTGACGTTATTTATCCTATAACTTTATTTGAGAATAGGATTATGGACTATAGAAATATTTTTGTGATTCCTGAGATTAGCATGTTCAGACACAAATAAATTTAGCTTACTAAATAATCTTTATAATATAGAAGAAAAGATGAAATGCAATTTATAAAAACATAATATGGTCTTACCACAAAACAATTTAAACAGAGTCTAACTTTAAACCAGGGAGCTGTCACTTTAATAGTTGTCTATGTGAAATACGACAAAACCGAGATTAGGGAGAACCCGCGCTTAAAGTTAAACCCAGTCTAAAGCTTTTTGTGGTAAGACAGATACGCTTTTGTTATGTTTTTATATCTTTAATCTCAATCATTATTAAAGATCACGTGATCGAATTTTTCCATTGAATAAATACAGTCATGAGGATTGATTCAAACCTTTTTGAACATCTAATTACATGTTTATTTCACAGTTTTTATTCCAACAATTTTAAAATAAAAACACACATTATTAACAAAATCCCCCATTCTTCCAGGTAGAAAGGACAAAAAACAGACCGCTAGTGTCAGGAGCGATATCCCAAAGCCAAGCTATAGGGTTCCTAGCGTTACAGCTTAGTTTAGCACTGGGTATACTGTTACAGCTCAATTGCTATAGTGTCGTATTGGGAGCTAGCAGTATGCGTAAGTATTTAATTTTATTATATTTTTTTAATAGGCAACATTTGACACTTCATAAAAATTTAACAACATAACCTTGTAATGGCGGCATATCACTATAACTACATAGTATAAAACAAAGTTGCTTTCTCTGTCCCTATATCCCTATGTATGCTTAAATCTTTAAAACTACGCAACGGATTTTGATGCGGTTTTTTTTTAATAGATAGAGTGATTCAAGAGGAAGGTTTTAGTATATAATTTATTAGGTTTTAGACAAAGCGGGCGAAGCCGCAGGCGGTAAGCTAGTATTTTATAATACTTAATGATCCCTACTAGAGTCATTTTAATAGGTGACATTTGACACTTCATAAAGATTCATATATTCATATTGATTCAACAACGTAACCTTGTAACGGCGTCATAATATATCTAATAATGATAATGAACGGATTATAAACGGGATTTATTCATTATATTTCCGAAGTTTTGCATGTCTTCCCGCGATCACGCTCGCTCCAAAATGTGTGAAATGTGAGAAAAATATTATAATGATTAAATCTCGTTTAAAATCCGTTAAAATCTTTAATTTCTAAATATATAATACTCACGTAAAATCAAACACTAGAAAATACCATGGTCTTAGCATGATGATATATTATAGTCTATACTCTATAGCCTTCCTCAATAAATGGGCTATCTAACACCGAAAGAATTATTCAAATCAGACCAGTAGTTCCCGAGATTAGCGCGTTCAAACAAAACAAACTCTTCAGCTATATAATATTAGTATAGATAATTTATTGTAAAATATATTAGTATAGATAATTTATTGTAAGGTACCTTGTATTGATTAAATATATATGTTACAGTCAAAACCCTTATCCAGTCAATAACCTTATTGACCGGTAAAATTAGTCAATAAGGTTATTGACTAAAGGTGTTGGTCAAAACCCTTATTGATTGATTTTATCTGATAAAATCAGTTAATAAGGTTATTGACCGACACCCTCAGTTAATAACCTTATTGACTATTTTAGAGAGCAGACATTCAGTCAATATAGGTTTTGACCAACGTACCCAGTCAAAACTGATATGGACTGATTAGAAAGTCAGTAAGGTTATTGACTGGTTCAGGGTTTTGACTGTAACATATATAAATAAATATTTTCAGTGCTAGTAGTAACATACCCGCTAGCAAAACGCTTCACTCGCTACCCCCAAGTATGTCTGGGTGCAACTTTCAACTGGGGCACATTATTAGGGTATTCTGCCCTACAGGGGCACTTAGCGATGGATGTATGTCTGCCCCTCTATACCGCTGCGCTGGCTTGGACGGTGCTATATGACACTATTTATGCTCATCAGGTGAGTGTGTCAAATAAATAAATAATAAAAATTTATTTTTCAAGAAACAGGTAGGTTTCTTGTATCATATAGAAACATTATATTCAGACCCTATAGTTATTTTAATGATATATAAGTGTCAGAAGTGAAACTTCTTTACCAAGATTCAAAGATATTTACACCAATTACAATAATTATAGCATGTAACATTAAAAAAACACGAGAAAGATATAAAAATCGTCGCCTTACTCCATGACTTGACGGTATTGCCATGATGCGACTTTGAAATTTTACTCTCAACGCGCCTAAAGAAGTTTCACTTCGAGAATAAATAATTGTTGTATTATTTTCTGAATATGCATAAATGTTTTGTCTTTAAAATTCTTAACAGCTACAAAAACTACTTCATCCCTACTTCATATTATAAATGCGAAAGTAACTCTGTCTGTCTGTCTGTTACGCTTTTCCGCTTAAACTTCTCAACCGATTTTGATGAAATTTGGCTCAGACAATCTTTAGACCCTGATAAAGACCTTTTATCAAAACACCACGCGGGCGAAGCCGCGGACGGAAGCTACTTGGGAAACATTTTACTTTATTGAAGTGAAACTTCTTTATCGGGGTTGGAAGAAAATTTAGTGTAACAATTTTTCGTGACGCGTGACATTTTTCCGTTACGCGCCATCTTTTTCTTATCCCTACCACGCGTGATTCGACGTATTTCTGTAAAGTTGCATATGGTAAATTATTTTTTGAAAAATAAGGTTATAATGAAGTTTCACTTCTTACGTGTGTACACTAGTACACACGTAAGAAGTGAAACTTCTTACGTGTGTACTAGTGTGTTACGTGTGTTACGTGTGTGTTACGTGTGTACAGAAAAAATGTGTGCGTGTACTAACACGCACACATTTTTTCTAAATTACATCTTACATATAAGTAGATTAAGTACTAAACATAATATTATGTAGTGATTATAGTTAATATGTAGTGAAATAGGAAGTAGGATGAATAATATTTTTTTTTTCAGGATAAACTCGACGATTCCCGCATCGGAGTGAAATCTACAGCGCTCACATTCGGGGAACACACAAAACCGGCGTTATCATGTGCTCTATTACTGAGTTTAGCCGGTTTTAGCATGGCGGGATATGCGGCTGAGTTGGGAGCGTTATACTATGCGGGGCTGGGCGCATATGCGGGCCATGCGGGCAGACAGGTGCCGTGCTATTTTATAGTGTTTGATTTTACGCGAGTATTGAGAATTTACATTTTAGAATTAATTACATTTTAGAATTTACATTTTAGATTTACATTTAGAATTTTAGAATTTAATTTTTTTTAAACGGATTTTAAACGCGATTTATTCATTATATTATTTGTCACCCCGTGACCACGCTCACTGCAAAGTGTGCAAAAAGTCGGGAAAATAATAATGAATAAATCGCGTATAAATCCGTTAAAAAAATCTTTAATTTCTGTATGTTAACCCTACTTTAGGCATTTTTTATTAGTGATAGATGCGTGATGGTGAGGCCGCATATGCGGGCCATGCGTATAGAAACGTACCATGTTAATTACAGCAATAATAGTTAATTTATCAGTATATGCTACTGATAAATTTACTAATAATGCTGTATAAAATATTATGTTATAAAATATGCGATTGGCCTCATATGCGGGCCATGCGGGCAGACAGGTGCCGTGCTAGCATATGCTAACCCTACTTTAGTCACAAGTGATAAATGTGTGCGGGATTGGCCGCATATGCGGGCCATGCGGGCAGACAGGGCCGTGCTAGCATATGCTAACCCTACTTTACTTGTGACTAAATTGTGGTTAGCATATATGTAATATGCATATGCTGTTTTATTAGAAATAGATGCGTTTGGGCGCATATGCAGGCCATGCGGGCATTCAAATTCATTTCAAATTGTCTGTATTTGCTGAATGTAGTTAAAATATGTTAGGTACAATTTATATAGGTTCATAAACATTCTGCTCGTAGTTGAGCGTGCAAATATGATGCGGGCAGACAGGTGTCGTGATAGCATATGCTAACCCTATTTTAGTCATTTTTATGAGTGATAGATGCATGTGAGATTGGCCGCATATGCGGGCCATTCGGGGAGCCATGTACCATGCTAACTACAGTAATAATAGTAAATTTATCAGTAGCATATGTTCATATAGTATAAAAGATGTTGCAAATTGTACGGTTGGCCGCATATGCGCGTCATGCGGAATGTTCAATGTTTACTATGAAAATGAGGCTTTATAGTTACAAGGATGAAGGAGTCATATAAATGGAAAACTAAATATTAACATATAATTATTTCACTTTCAGATATACACCCTGAATCCAGATAACCCCGAAGATTGCGCTAATAAATTCAAATCCAACGCGTGGGTAGGTCTTATAATTTTAATGGGCATTTTAGGAGGAGGTTATAGTAAGTATATAGAGAATAGGGGCAAATTTAGGGGCAACGAAGATACGAATCTAACGAAGAGCTGTGTTTTTGGTTGAATATAGGTTAAAAAAAATTGGGGCCCCGGAGGCCCCGGTATAATAACTACAAGTATGCTTAAAAACTAGTTCAAGTTTTATTTGTGACATTAAAAATGTCATGGTGGGGATAGAATTGTATTGTGGGGTCCCGTGTGTACTGTGTTGTGAATATTTGTGTGTATGTATGTGTGGAGTGGTGTTACTAGTGTCCCGAAAGTTAATAATTTTGGGCCACGGTTTATGTATAAGTTTTGTATTCTGTACAACTTGTGTATGTGAAAACTGTATGGCGGGCAAATGTGCCTTGCGTTTGCGTTATTATACTTTTTTTAGTATAACGTCGATACTATTAAAGTGCAATGTTAAGTAAAGTCAAATAAAAGGCCCTATACACTGGAGCCCTTATGTAAATTATATTACTTTGAATGAGATGCGTTGAAAACAAACAAATTTTAACAACCTATATGTTATTTGCGGTTTATTTAAAAGTTTAAATGAAGTCTATGAGACAAATGTCAAATGATATAAATTATCGAAGTGGTGAAATTTGTCGAATCGAATAAATGAATAATATTTTAGCAAAATGAGGGTTAACACCCTAAGTAGCAGTTATAAGAAAATATATGAGAAATGGCGGGGTTTTAGAAACACAGTGAAGATTAACTTATTTATGTTAAGGGGTTATATTATGTTTAATTTTAAGGCTGTGACTTAAATAAGGTTTTTTAATGTTGGCCATATTGTAATTATATTTTATTTACCTATAGGACATATAATATCCAGTTCCGTAGTAATAATTTCTAATTTATTCAAGTAATAATGTTGTATCCATTGAGATATACATATATGGAGACGACACCGCCTACACCACTTATGTTCCGCTCAACATACGCCATGTGGCGTATGTTGAGCGGTTTTTTTTAATGGTTTTAAAGTGAAACGCATCAAATATGCCTTCGTGTGTGTTATGATATTGCACAAATAATACAAATAATATGGAAATGTGCAAAGGAATAACTTTCATCGGTAAGAACCTAACTAGATAATAATTTTTAAAACTTAGTTAGAGCTAAAAATGGCGCACAGATTTAGTTCGTGGTGTCTCCTCCATACGTATAAGTAGTAATATTATCTCAATGGTTGTATCTTCAAAATTGAGAACAACCATATATTTTTAATTTCAAACTACACTGGTAATTTTCATCAAATTATTGTCAAATTATATACTTTTATAACAATATATTTGATAGTAACGGCAAAACATTATGGCCATAAAACTATAAATAGGAAAAAGCATAGCCCATTATTTCCTAAGTATGTATATATTATTGTGTAAATAATTTATGTAATTTTTTAGAAATCGTTACCAAAAATTAGTTTTGTTTAAATATACCTACATTTATTGAATGCATTTCAAATGTAAGAATTGTACATTTAATTGTTACAGTAAAAAACTTAGTTGCGAACTAAGTTAACCTCATATTCCGAGTATTCATTAAAAAAAAATCCAAATACCAATTAATATAAGGCATACGTTAAAACTGTTATAAATTCATATAGGAACTATTTTTTATTTTTTCCCAAACTTTTAATTTGCTAAATTTAAAAAAAACTATAACAATATTTTTTTTTTAAATTCTTAGCATGTCAATTTCAAAGGTAGTAAAATTTCCCGCGTTTTTTGACAGTGATGAATTTTTTTTTCTTATAAATTGCATCCCTAGATTTTTAACTATGTCGTTTTTTAGTAATAAATTAACTATCGGCGTTAACGTTGAATGTGGTTGAATGTATTAGAAATATATGTTATGGCTTTGTTAATTAAATATTTGTGTGCATTTGTGTAAAATAAAATTTGTTCTTGCCTATGCTGTGTTGTTTTATTTTAGTTTTTAATGAAAAGTATTAATCCCAAATGTAGAGTTAGCCTGATTCTTTTTAAACTATTGGATAATTTATATCTGCAGAATTGAGGATGTACATACACCATGATTAACGCACTTTGGGACCTAACTAAAGATAGTAAAGTTTTTTTGACTTTGTACCTAATGTCCAAAAAGATTCTTAAAAAATATTTTATTAGCGTCTACCTAGGTCAGAAATACTATTGCAATATTAATCCGTCCTATATAATTAATATGGTTAACATTTAAATTCTGTTCCAGTATGCATAAGACTAAATTTGTACATTTTGTGCTTTTGCCCGCGACTGCTCGCGTTTGTAATATTTAAACCTGTGATTTAAACATTCTCGGATTCGTTCAGAAGTATTAATGAGACAAACACAAACAGAAGAAATACGTATACAAGATTTTATGACACACATACTAGCTTTTCGCCCACAGTTTCACCCGTGTATTCAGTATTATAGAAAAGCGTGAAAATAAAAATATTATTGCTTTTAATTTTTAATTACACTGTACAGCCGACTGGCAACACAGCAATCGCCATAGACAAAATGACAGTTGAGTATTGACTATTGAGTATTATCTGTGGTTGATTTGATCATTTGTCGTCTATGATGCTCCTATTTCGAAACGACAAAACATCAACAATCCAAATCCAAAAGTTAATAGTTTTATCAAATTAGTTTTATTATAACAGCTTATTGCTTAATATAAAACAATGTTTCGTTCATCAACCGAGGTGATTGACCGTGGGCTGGGCACCGTGAATACGAAAGAAAATTACGATGACGAAATGTTTAGTTGTGATCGATGTTCTGAAGGAGACTGGTACAGTGAAACAGAAGTAGAATGCCATAAACAGAAGAGACACAAGAAGGAATTGTTGAACTTGTTGCATGGAAACTCCGAAAATCTGTGTAAAGTGAGTTAATTTTGATGTATGGAACATAACCTCAAAATGTTAGAACAGCTTATTATTGCCGTATTATTAAGTTTTTGGCAACTTTAAACTGCTGGTTTCTAAGTAAATTTAATGTTTATTAATTTCACTTTCTCGGTATAGTGATTGACGCGTGAGTGTAGAACTAGGTTTGATTCCCGTGTTCTGGTACGTCGGTACGCTGGAAGGCTGATCACCTACTTATCTATATTCTATAGGTACCTACATATATAACGAATGTGAAATTCGACTGCCTTGAAATCACTTATTTTATAACTTTTTTAAGCTTTAGCATTGTAAGAAAATGTCTTTTAACCGTAGCAAAGCTTTTTAATCTTTTTATCAGGCTCAGATGTTATACACAAACAGGGACACTATCTTATTCATAAAATTCAATAACTTACTGACTAAAGATTATGTGTAATGTGGAAATGAGCTTATTAAAAATTTTATCTAGTATCAAATATAGGTAAAATCAAACTCGAAACATTTATTTATTCAATAAGACGAACTTTTGGTGTACGTCATATAACATATTCAAGAAAACAATCAACAACATAAATAAACACATACATAATATGAGTTTATTCTTTCAGATGTGCCTCCAAATATTTGAAGATAGAGACGAAGTTGTAAAGCACATAAAAACCGATCATCTATTAAGTTCCGAAGACGCAACGCGCGTCGAACGAGAAACCTTCATATGTGATGAGTGTCATTGCATATTCTTCAATAAGAGACACTTGGCCTTACACATAATATACCATCACTACAGAGTTCGCGGGCATTCGCGCGTCGAATGCCCGAAATGCGGGAAAGTCATCAGAATAAGGACTCTCTGGTTCCATTTCCAAGTGCACAACATACAGAGTGTCGCCAGCTGCAAAATATGCTTCTACAAGTGTAAAAACAGGCAACACTTGCGGGAACACGTTAAAAGTCACCCGAAATATCTTTACTGTGCTATATGCCAGTATGAGACAAAGAAAGAAGGTCTATTCAAGCAGCATTTAGCGTTGAAACATAAGAATAGCAATGCAATAGCTTGCGATCCGCAACCATATTTCGTGCCAAAGTATGCGGAGGTTAGAATGCCGAAATTATCGTCGTCTCTCGTCGGTCTCTCGTTGACGAATGATGTTCGTTTGTGTGTTTTTTGTAGAGAGATATGTGTAGGTGATTGTCAAATGCACGAACATATTAAAGTACATATGTCAGGAGAGAAAATATTGTCTAAGTTGTATAGTTGTGTTTGCGGTGAGCAGTTTTTGAATAAAGTGCTGTTAAAACATCATATCTTTAAATTGAAAGGTATTCATAGAGATAAAGATGTAAAGAAGCATTGAGTTTATTTCATTATTATATTATTTAGGTGTTTAAGTTTATTAAAGTGAAACTTTTATTACATCGTCTCAAACTTTTTGGTCTGTGTAGCGCATGTCGCGTGTATCGCGGCTGCCGAGTAGGTATACCTACTCGGCAGCCGACCGTCACGCGACATGCGCTACACAAAGCAGTGTTCGGAACCGTTCGAACAATTTCACTTTTACCGTGGTTTCATAAAACCACACAACATTTTTTTTAGATGTATGTAGAGATATTCTGTAATAGTAAATGATATTATAAATAAATAAAAAATGTGTGCGTGTACTAATACACACGTAAGAAGTGAAACTTCTTTATGACCTCATTTTTCAAAAAATAATTTACTATAATATGCAAATTTACAGAAATACGTCGAATCACGCGATAAGAAAAAGATGGCGCTTAACGGAAAAATGTCATAACAAAAAAATGTTACACTAAATTTTTTTCAACCCCGATAAAGAAGTTTCACTTCAAAAAATACATTAGTTAAAACGGCTCTAGGAGCGGCCCATTACAATGTGGCTAAATAGCCAGATTTGCCTTGAATTGTCTCTTTTTATAAAAAACTGAATCATGCTGTCTTACGTTGATAATGTTTTATGATGATGTGTTGTTATTTACACATTTTTACTTATAATATCATTGGTAAGTTTTTGCTAGCAATAATATGCTGTGAACAAGTTTAATAAATATTTTAATCGTAATCACCTGTTGAAATCAACTGTTTTTATATATTATACAATGAATAAATAAGAAAAATTTGGCGCCAAAAATCCGCCATTTTTTTGTTTATTCATAGACAGTGTCATAGATAAATAGATGACAAGTAACTATTTATTGAAAAAAAAACATCAAATTGATTATGCAGTTTTTAATTATTGCAATAAATATAGGGATTTTTCACCATTTTTGTAAGTTGTTAATCTGTGGCATCAAAAATTAGGTAAGCATATCAAATAAAGCATATTATTTATTTTAAATAATTGCAAAATATGTTCCATGCAAGCATGTTATATTTATATAAAATAAACTATACAGAACAATGGTTGTTTTATTATCCTCCTCTCTCATTACCATAGACTTTTGTAATATGTACTAATAAAGTTCAATATTTTGGAAAAAATGTCATTGTACTTTTTAATCCATACTAATATAAAGCTGAACTACTGGTCCGATTTGCAAAATTCTTTCAGTGTTAGATAGCCCATTTATCGAGGAAGGCTATATGCTATATAATATCACGCTAAGACCAACAGGAGCGGAGCAATGCGGGTAAAACCGCGGAGCGCAGCTAGTTTTAAATAAAACGATGACGTTATTTTTAAAGTTTTATAACTAGTCAGGTAATTGCCCGACTAGTGTAGGCGAGCGAGCGAGATGTAATCAGCCCCCCTAGTCAAGTGGTTTTCTGTTAGCGTAGCGTTCAATAGAATAGACTACGAATGTATGAGATTGACGTAAGCTGTAGATAAAAGTAGAAAGCCACTTGACTAGGGGGGCTGTTTAAGCGTAAGAGTGAAATGGCGAAGCTTATAAATGGCTGTTACCGTTTGAAAATACCTATTACTATCATTAATGTCCATTCTGTGCTTGCGTAATTAATGAAAATTAAGTTGATTAAGGAATATTTATTTATTATAGAAAACTAGCGGTCCGCCCCGGCTTCGCCCGTGGTAGTTACATATTTACGTTTTCTCTACATAAAAACCATCCTCGTACTTCAAGGAATATAATAAAAAAAGAATTATCGAAATCGGTTCAGCCGTTCTCGAGTTATGCGCTTACCAACACATTTTGCGATTCATTTTTATATATAAGAAGAGAAGATAATTTAAAATTATAGTCATACATGTCACATTTTTAATATAGCGCCATCTATCGGAGTGAATTAAATTATGGAAAGTGCATGGAAATGAGAATTTGGTAAAAAGTAGGTCGCCCAGAGTTCGGAGACAAGGATAGTAATTAGTAAGAACCTACTTCGGTAAAATTCCGAAATTGCAGTCTAAAAATCTTTTTACGAAAAACTACCTAGTCACAAACAAAGTTAGAATCCTTATATTTTTAATTCTTTCTAGAATCATTAAAAATATGATTAAAAATGACCATCTGCCTAAATATTACTAATATTATGTATATGAATAGTTACTAATATTATGAATGTGAAAGTGTGTATGTATGGATGGTTGTTACTCTTACACACAAATACTACTGAACGATTACAATGAAATTTGACACACACAGAGCGTAACTTTCTCGAAAATCCCACATTATCGGGAATCATGCGGGTTTTTCTTTAAAAACGCGGGCGAAGCCCCGGGTGAAAAGCTAGTTTAGAAATTAAACTCAAAATGAAACATAAAAACTTTATTCATCCAACGGAAATCTTAAGCTTAAATAAAATACATACATAATATTACCATAATGGTCGTAACAAAATATTTCAGGTAAAAATTTACATTCAATAAACTAAAAAAATATATATAATTTAAAGAAAATGTACAAAAAACTATCTTGCAATAATATTGAAACAATCATGCATAGGCCATAATATACAATTAAATACAGGATAAAAACAGATAAAAAATGAGAAAATTCAGCACACTTATTTATTCAAACTATTGGTTTGGTAAAATTGCATATTATGTTCGTTTTATTTAACAAAACACATAAGATAAATGAAATTATCACACAATATTATTGTTGTGTAGATTCATTTGTTTCTGGTACATATTCCCAATAAATTATACCACTTTGTGGTTGAACATTAGAATTACTCTCTTCATATCCACCATTATTACCAAATGTAGTACAATTTTCATAAGTTGTGTAGGTGCCACTATAATTGTTATCATTGGTGTCACTGTTGTAAGACCCACTGTTGTTATTTATGCCGGTATTATAGGCCCCACTTTCGTTAGTGCCGCTACTGTACGAACCACTGTTTTCGTTAGTGCCGCTGTTGTAGGAACCACTGTTGTTATTTGTACCGCTACTGTATGAACCACTATTGTTATTAGTGCCGCTATTATAGGCACCACTGTCGTTAGTGCCGCTACTGTAAGAACCATTATTGTTATTTGTATCGCTATTAGAGGTGCCACTGCTGTAATTATTACCACTGTTGAAAGTACCGCTACTGTATGAACCACTATTAGTTTCAGTAGCGCTATTAGAACCACCGTTGTTATTTGTACCACTACTGTAAGAACCACTGTTGTTATTACTGGTAGCACTGTTAATGTTGGTACCACTGTTGTTCTTGTTTGTAGCACTGCTATTTTCATTTGTTCCTGTATTAGAAGTACTGCCAACATTGGTATTACTACCACTGGTATTATAGCTAGTGTTTTCACTGTTTTCTGTATTAGTATCACTATATTGATTATTTTGATTGTTGAAACCATTGCTACCGTTGCTATAGTTACCATTATTACTTGCATTGTTATCATTACTAGCACCATTATTAACAGTAGCACTATTTTTGCTGTCAGTGTTACTAGTACCATAGTTGATTCCTGTATTCGCGTTACTTTCAGCATTTGCGATGTTTTCAGAAGTAACTGTTCCACCTGTATTACTACCATCGTTTCCTGTGTTTGTAGAACTATCTGTATTTGTATTACTTGCAGCATTTGCGTTGTTTTCAGAAGATACTGTACCAGTATTACTATTATAGTTGCTTGAATTAGAAGAACTGTCTGTATTCGTATTGGTTTCAGCATTTGCATTACTTCCTCCTGTTACATTATTACCAATAATAGTTGTATCGTTATTTTCTTCACCTGAATTCTGTTCACCAGAATTTTGATCATCATCACAAACCCAGTTGTCATTATTTGTTAAGTCATTGTCTTCATCATTAGTGTTTATTGGTTGGAACGGTCCAGGGTTGCCATTGCATGATTTGATTGTTGTTTTTACATCTTTGTAATGAGTGAGAACTCCTATAATAATTAAGGGAGGTTTAAAAATGTATTGTTTAATGATTTCCTACTACATGTAATATTGAAATGTGGAATTAAGACAACTACAAGATTTAAACAGGATTTTCAGAGGAAATGATTTTTACTTGTTCCTTTATTTTTAAAATGAATGAATTTTAGAGAAACTTAAAAGAGTATGTAACTAAATATGTATCGAGTTTTTTGTTCATTCTTTTTAGTAGAAGCAACATGCGTAATTGCTGTTTGTTTAAACGATTATTCCTAAACACTTATAAAAATTTACGCGATTAATTTCTTCCTGAGGTTCAGTTTGTAAAAGTGAGATGTGGTATTTTTCGAATTGAACAGAGATAAAACGAGAAGAGCTACTCACCTTGATATCCATTTTTGATGAGAATTGGATGACAAGTCTTCAAGATGCCGTATGAAATAGTTATTCCCACTGTAAAGATAATGATGATAGCATTAAAATAAGTCGAAAAATATAAAGTTGATGTTTTCTGAATTCTTAATGTTACAACATTGAAGAAGTTCTTGAAAGGGAATGAAATGTATTTCTATTGATAAAAATATTTAAAATAACTTACAATTACTTCTGATACCGTTCGCAAATCCACCCATAAGAATGCTCACTGAAAAAATAATGAAAGTTTGAAAAAAAATGAAAAACTCGCAAGTAGCATGATAGACTACAGGCCCATGTTGAAAAATTTATGGGTCATTTGAACCACCAGGTGACCTATCTAGAACGATATAAGAGCATAAAATAATAAGATTCAGCACTATTCCGTGACATGTAAGCTGTCCAACTGAGTGCAGATGAGAATTCGAAAGAACAGGTAGAGATTTTTTCCCTGGTCACCTGGTGGTTCAAATGACACATACATTTTTCAACATGGGCCTGTAGTCTATGATATTTCCACATAAATTGTCTATTAAAATCTTACCATTAATAATAAGAGTGCTGAATGATTTCTGATCAATGTTTTTGCCATCTGAAAATAAACGAGTTTACCTATTCATTAAAATATCTTTATTGTACATAGTTACAAAGTATTTACCTAATAACTATAATTCTAATAGGTACTTTTAAATTATTCAAATTAAATTCTTCTTATTAATCTCTTGCTTATTTATCAATTATCACAAATCTCGATGTTCGTTCTCAAGTTATAGCCAGGTTGATATATGCAATTATTTTTTTTCTAATGCTTCGTAGAATGGAAGGAAATAAGTCGTCATATAAAGTTCTTAAGTTTGTTGTTTTCACTTACCAAGAATATTGGCTAAATCGAGTCCAAATTTAAACATTAGGTAGACAAATCCTTTAGTAGAATTGAGTCCTATAAAAAATAATAAAATATTAGTTATTCCTAATAAAAAATAGCGAAAAATCTTCAAATGTACGATGCAAGAACATACCTTGTCCATTAGTAAACTTATTTATAAAGTCAATCACCAATTTATTTGAGTTACTAACTCTAAATCTCTCTCGAATATCCTGTATGTTGGTACCGCATCCTTTTACGTTGTATTGTGGAAAATCTCGCGTACAGAACGGAATGTGACCTGTAAATAAAATTATTAATTTCTAGCTGCTCCGCGCGGTTTCACCCCCGTGGCTCCACTCCTGTTGGTCGTAGCGTATCGTTTGTTTGAACGCGCTAATCTAGGGGACTACTGGTTCGATTTGAAAAATTCTTTCAGTGTTAGATAGCTCATTTATCGAGGAAGGCTATATATGTATATCATCACACTACTACAAACAGGAATGGAGCCACGAGGGTGAAACCGCGCGGAGCAGCTAGTTTGATAATAAAAGGAACTAAAAATAAAAGAAAAATACTTACTGTTCTTTCCGGACAAACAGATAGATATTCTACTGAGAGCGATTGACACTGAAAAAGAAAATATAATATAGGTAGGCTCTACAATCGTCATTTCATTCTTGTACTTATATTTTGAAATGAAAGATGATTCAAATCATTAACATAACTATTTAGTTATTATTTAATATTTCAAATTAAAAACTAGACAAAAATGTGTGTTTTTTATTTAATGTGTAGTGAAAACTTACTTCGAACAAGAAGGGATCCATCTGAAAAATAAAAAAAAATATTTAAGAAAAATATAACTAACTTAATTTTATTTACACATACAAACAGAACTAATACCTACCTATATGAATTATAACATTCATTATTTTTTAAGTAAATAAATACAACATTATACTTACATCCATTGTATTTAGTGTCAATGACTCCACCAAAGCCTCGCATAACTGAAAAAAAGAATTTAATTAATTTGTATGTTTGACTGTTTCTATAAAATATACTATTTCTATAAAACCGCCAGCAAAACCGCGGGGTAAGGCTAGTTTATGATTATTATTATTAAATACTTACAGTCTACTATAAATATGTAGACTCCGTTGATATCCGTTGGTTTTTCTGTAATTAAAAATATTTTTTACGTTAAAAATACTACTAAAGAATACAAAAAAATAACTTTTTCTTACTGCTAATGATTAAAACTCACGATTTTACGATTAAAATACTACTAAAGAATACAAAAAATAACTTTTTCTTGCTCCTAATGATTAAAACTCACGATTGTAACCTAGCTTACTTTATACCATTGCTACTATAAACAACTAGGTACACTCACAATGTCAAAAAATGTCCGAGGGTTGTATAAAACATTCATTGAAATTAGCACCTTATTACGTCGCAATAATGTTCAAAGTCTATTGTATCACTCATTACAAAACTCTGCCCACACATGTAAGCAGAGTTTTGTTTCGGACCATTTTTGAGCTTGATTGTGAGTTGTGAGTTTACTTGTATAATGTAATTTGTATGAGTCAGTTACTATTTTGTTACTACTAATGGAAATTAAATCGAAATCGGTCTAGTTATTCTGTTTGAAATGACAATTTTTAATAATGAATAGAAAAGGACAACAAAGAAATTATAATTATACTTACTATAAACCAGAAGAGATTTATATGTTTGTGAGTCGCATACATCTGTGTTGGCTGTAATGAAAAACGTAATATTTTTTAGAAAGGGACCGGCAAGAGTCTAAGTAGTATTATGCAAAATTTTGCTAATATCGGTTAAATTGTTTTTTAGTCTATTTGGAACTTGTTAGATTTTTATAGATATTATAGTCAAATCCCGAAACACAAACTCTTCGCGGAAGTACTGGTTTATCTTAGGTTTGACAAAAGCCATCGGGCAATCCTCGAAATACATTTGAATTTCGCCCTTTGACTGAAGTATTTTTCCTCAAACCTAGGAGCTCTAGTCTAACCTACGAGTGCCCAAGCTTCGGGTCTTGACTATAACATAGATATAAATATCGACTGCTACAAGAAATGCGAGAGTTTGTGATAATAAATGAATGTTTGTTAATCTTTTTCGCGAAACGGCCTGATGAAGTTTAAACAAAATTTGTCTAGATTTGTTTTTCGTCCTAAATCCTACTTCTTGTACAGCAAATTTTATTTGAATTATTATTTTATCCTGATAGTGAAATAAGTGTCTAAAATACATTTTATAAAATACACTTACGTTTGAAAATCTTAAAAATGAAACTTAGTGCCCCTGATATCGTTATTCTTAGCTGAAAAAAAATATAAATTAATTAGTTGATATGTCAATATGATTAATGAACATTTTGACATCAAATTAAAGCCTTACCTTGCCTTTACCGTGTCCAATTGCTGTATTACTGTTACCACCTGCATTTTGATTACCCCCAGTATTTACATTACCACCACTGTTATTATCACCAGTATCTACATCTGTATCTTGATCATCATCAACATCCCAATTATTATTATTAGTTAAATCCGCATCATCATCATTGTTATTGTCAGGTTTGAAGGGACCAGGGCTACCGTTGCATTTGTCAATTCTTGTCTTTACGTCCTTCCAATGGGTGAGAACTCCTGTAACGTTTTTGATTATGTTTTAGGTGACTGATAGAGCATGTTTTTATTTTATGAGTTTATATAAAAGATGATGCCTATGATATTTATTACAAAAAAACAACATTTGTAAGTTCGACTGTAGGTTTGTTTATTTGTTACCTTATTTTATGTTATTTCCAGAATGACTGGGCCGATTTTTATCTCAAAATCAAACATTTATTTATTCAATTAGACTAACTACTTATAAAAGCACTTTTAAATCGCCATAACATATTTTTAACATTGATCATCGATTCGGAAAGCAGTATATATGGAGAAGAACGCTAACGGATAGATAAAATATTAAGTATGTGGCTACTTGTTTTAAAATAAGTAACTTACGTTTATGTTTTTTGCTTACCTTGATATCCATTGTTTACTAATATAGGATGACAGGTCTTCAAAATTCCATATGATATGGTAATTCCCACTGTAGAAAACATTGTACTTAGGGCCTATTTTTCAATGCTTGGATAAAACTTATCCGTCCAATAAAGTATTACACGATAATATTAAAATGTCACGTAAACTGTCAAATACGGGCAATTAGAATACGTTTTTAAAATGGTAGTTTTAAACATTATTCGACGAATTAGTTTTATCCAAGCATTGAAAAATCGGCCCTAAGTGTAATGTAGTAAAAAGGTTGTGTTAGATATATTATATTATTAGAATTACAATGTATAAATTGTTCAAATAAATAAACGGATTGGCGTGAAAGGATGCGGGTTCGAATCCCGCCTTGTGATCGAATTTTTTCTATTCTTTATAAATTTATAAATAAATAAACGTCACGAAGACATTAACACAATTGAAATCTTGGCATAATACAATAAAATATAAGATAGATGAATAATTAATAATTTTTGTGCTTTCTTCTCATATCCTATTAATAAATACATATTACTTATAAGCGCGAAAGTTTGTGAGGATAGGTGGAAGGATGGATGTTTGTCATTCTTTCACGTAAAAACTACTTAGCCAATTGCAATGAAATTTGGTATATAGATAGCTCAAAACCCAGAATAAGACATAGCCTTTTTATACCGGAAATACCTCAGGAACGGGAACTATGCGGATTTTTCGGAAAACGCGGGCGAAAATCTACTAATACAGTAGCACCTCTAATAAGTCAAGGGAGACGCCAAAAAATTCGAGTTATAGAGTTTTCAACTTATGGAGGATTTCGACTTAGGCGGATTTTGATTCGAAATAAAGAGTTTGAGGTTATTCTTATAAATTTTGAGCTATAACGGTAAAATAAATAAAAATTCAACTTGCAAAGGTGACAAACATATCTTCTTATATATAAAAATGAATCGCAAAATGTGTTGGTAAGCGCATAACTCGAGAACGGCTGAACCGATTTCGATAATTCTTTTTTTATTATATTCCTGGAAGTACGAGGATGGTTTTTATGTAGAGAAAACGTAAACATGTACCACGGGCGAAGCCGGGGCGGACCGCTAGTTACATATATAACTACTTACAATCTGTTCTGATTCCATTACCGAAGGCGCCCAT
>CAJQZN010036302.1:6590-17540 GCA_907164685.1 Colias eurytheme | reverse complement strand
GGATTTTTTTACACCTTGGGTTACATTATTGCATTTTTGGTAAGGATTTGCATTTGAAAATGCAATATAGCCTATGTTGCTCAGTAAAGATGCAGCTTTCTAATGGTGAAAGAATTTTTGAAATCGGTCCAGTAGTTTTTGCGTGAAAACCATACATACATACATACATACATACATACTTACAAACTTTTCCTCTTTATAATATTAGTATAGATAATTTAGTTCGGTTTTAAAATAATGAATCATCTCAGATGTGCTGCAAAGTTGAAAGAAGGAGGACCTGTTTTTACTGTCTGATAAAAAATCGTCTACATCACACTATATTTTTTCATCTTATTGCACAGTCAAACGCAAACCTAAACATAACATAGATTCCAGTATTGTCTCATTAATTAGTTCATTAATATTCCTTCATAGCGTGACTCTCCAAAGACTATTGTTCAGAATAACCTAGAATCCCTAGGGCATCGTAAAGGACACCGCCATGATAATGGCATGCTAATTATCTCTCATTAGATTACAAGTGCAAGGATTTAACATCTATTGTTAGGGCTGCTACCTTATAGTTTATGAAATTATTTTGTAAAATAACATTTTTACTGCTTAGCTCAGAGAGATTCAAATTATATTATTATTGTATATTTTCTCATTTCTGATACCTATTGTGATAAAAAAACACACACAAAATATTAAAAACATACATTTTTTTTAATTTGATATAAATTCGAATACTTATTCCAAAAATTATGTACGTTCTTGTTTACTTGTTTCATAAAAACACTAAGTAAAAAACGAACTAAAAATTGTGTTTTATCAACCCTACTAGGTGTAAGTATACCTACTTAAGTATTAAAGTACAGTTGTGTATAGGGTAAAATCGATTCAATTAACGTCTTAACATCCAAATATAGATTACAATGAAGATTAAAATTGGAATGCGGTGCATCGGTGTTCCAATACAATAAAATGAAATGTACTTAATTCTTTTATTACTTAATTTATTGCGTGTATATTTAAACTGCGCAACTTCTTTTGCTCTCAAAAAAGAAAAATTTATTTATATAACATTTGCGATATTTTTCAATTTTCATTGATTTTCCGTTTCTATTGGCTGTAATTTGAAGCCTTCGAATGACGATAGGACATAATCTTATATATAAAAATGAATCGCAAAATGTGTTGGTAAGCGCATAACTCGAGAACGGCTGAACCGATTTCGATAATTCTTTTTTTATTATATTCCTTGAAGTACGAGGATGGTTTTTATGTAGAGAAAACGTAAATATGTACCACGGGCGAAGCCGGGGCGGACCGCTAGTATACAATAAAATATTAACTACGAAACACATTTTTTTATCAATTAGGACAAAAAGTTCTTGAGATTATCAAACAATTACACTTAAACTTTTGTGCCTTCTTTGGCAGAATCAAGTTTGAAAAACAATTAATGATTAGCTATGTTGAACTAAACCGTTTTACTTTTTACTGCATCGAGTACAGCCTAGTGTAAACTAGGCTGTACTACTGTTAGTAAAGTCATAAGTTTCTACGTTTACCATAGAGTATAGTGATAAACGCTTAAGGCTTATACATGCGCTAATAACCTTGACCATACTTGACGGCAGAGGCGGCTCGTGACAAAATTTTATGGGTGTTCACTTGAAATAAAACACTGAAAATACATGGTGTAAAGCAGTACATTTATCAAAAAAATTACTTATAAAGGAAATACCTACATACGTCTTTCTTTTTGGTGTGCAAAAATATCTATAACTTAAAGCGACAAGACATTCGTAAATATCTGTTGTTGCTTTCATCACAACCACACAACCACGGTTTTTTTTACATATTGTTCAGATTTAAACACACGCGTATATGTTTTCGTTTTTGTCGTACATTTTTGCGTAAGATCAAGTTCAGGCCGTGGCGGTCCCTTAGCTTTACATTCAAGCCGAATTTGTAACGTTTTATCACACTTTTTAATGAACGCCACATTATAATTATTGTTCATTTTAACACTCACAAGTAATACTGATAAGTACAGGCTATTTCAACACGTATTTTATAATTTTAATTAGAAAATTGAATGAATCGCGCGCGTGCATTGAAGTTGACTCGAGAGTCGAGTGTTTGTTTATATTATAGACGTAGCAACTGGCAACGTCGCAATCGCTGTCCTGCCGGGCGGTAAAAACGAACCGGCAACGTTTGCGGGTGCGGCGCACCGAATTTTGCTACTTTTCCATAGAAAATCTTTTGTTTCACGCGCAGGGCTCTGGCAAAACCCTCTCTTTCACTCCTATTGGATTTCGTATTAGGAAATGTACTAAATCTTTTTTCATTGGAGCGCAATCGTGAGCGCACCGCTTCGCGCGTTACATAATACAGTAGGTATTATACAGGTGTATGGGATGATGGAATGATGGATATATTCATTGGTATTAACAGTAGTTTTAAAGATTACGATTGATTTTAAATAGTAATAATTAATGTTAATAATTAAATTAAGGAGTATGATTTTATTATAATTATTTATGGGAGTTCACTGCACCAGCGCTCCTTAGGGCGAGCCGCCTCTGCTTGACGGATCACAAACCTCTCCCGCTGCACCTTCTTTTTTCCTCGCATTTTGTATTTAAAAAGATACCAATCAGTGAAACAAAAAATCCTCGTCAGGGACTGTTGTGTAACTGATAATTTATTAAACATAAAATTTTCAGAGCTCTAAGTCAGCAGGTTACGAAGTTTATAGAGTATTTGCGGAAAAATCGATGACCACGGCACATTTTTTTTCTAGAAATCTATTAACTTTGGAAAAAAGTACTCGCGAGCAATTAAAGATCAAAGACCATCCTATTTTATATATTTTTTTCGGTATTGTGCTTTATGTTGTACCAGACTTTATAGAGGTTGAACATAGTCGAAATTGCCGGGTAACGCCTTAAACACAAACAATTCTATAATTCTAAATTAAATTATCAATGTTTATGAGTCGATTAACAAACCGTGTAACCAAAACACTGAGATAATTACCGAGTTGAATGGCATTGCTAATTCGTTAGCCGAATTTGACAAAGATAAACTCATAACTTATTTCAATAAGCGTTATTTATTTTTCTGTAAAATTTATGGATAGAACACCACGATCTCATAATACATGGGAATGATACTTTACCACTTTAAAAAGTAACCTAAATCACTATCGATCCAGTTACGAGTATATCGTATCTCCATATAAAAAAGTCATACCAATAAATTGCTCCGTTGCGACGTGATAGAAAGATAAACCAATAAACAAACACACTTTCTAAGCAATGATTTTGAGCATTGTAACATTTCAATTGCACAATTCAACTAAAAACCTATCATACCAAAAAGTTCTTCCGGTCTTAAATGTTATTGTCCAAATGTAAACAATACAAAATTGAATTAGAATAGCAGCAGATATGATAGGTCAAGTCCACACGTTGAAGTCAATCGCATCTTAATAACGTTCAATAGAGACAACGAGGTAATATTTGAGTCATCCTGTTTTCAATCAATAGATACTGCCGCTGCGTTCCTGTTATTATCTATAGCAAATCAACTATTAGTGACGTACTCATTAGGGGTATAAAAATATAGGACTTTACAAATACGGTGATAATAGATACACTAGTTAAGTAATAGTTATTTGAATTTACAAAGAACTTTTTTAATTTAAAAAATATTACTAGTCTAAAATAATATAGATTTAAAAGTTATCGATATACAGGTATTAGCAAAACGAACGTCTAGATAAGTTTAACCTGTTTTATATGTTAGATTTTAACCTATTTTAGGTTAAAATCGAATATATTGGTTTTTTGACGGGTCAGTAAGAGCCAAGAGGGTACCTGAACCGTTACAGCTACACCCTGCGTACATGAAATGTGGTGCCTTGAAATAAATAAAACACTACGTAAATATAATCTGTTTTCTGTTATGCATTGTTAATATAGTATTTAAAACATTACTGCAATGCACATTCAAGAATTAGTTTATCATTGATGTCGATAAACATCAGTTGCGATTTGGCACCAAGATCTTGTTCATCAACGTGCTCGATATTATATAATATTTACACATTTATTCACCTACCTATTAATTCCTAAATTTCAAATAAAAAATGTAAATCTATACATATAATAAATCTGTAGAAGGGTCAATTCTGTACATTGAAAATATTGAAAAAATAAATAGCAGGGGGTGTTACTGGATCGATACCAAACCCAAATATGTGATTAAAAAAATTTTTGTCTGTCTGTCTGTCTGTCTGTCTGTCTGTCTGTCTGTCTGTATGTGAAGACATCACGTGAAAACTAACGGTTCGATTTCGATGAAACTTGGTATAATTATACCTTATTATCCTGGGCGTAAAATAGGATACTTTTTATCCTGGAAAAATACGTAGAAAAAAAATAATCTTAATTTTTCAGTTTTATCCATAGACGTTGTTCTGTAGAACCGCGAACACACGTTGGGTATTATTATAGGCCTAGCCGTATTTGGGTCCAATAGATATTTTTAAGATGTTATTGTCAGAGTTACTCAAAATGGAGAAATAAACCATCCACGCGAAGACCGACATCCGCGCGGACGGAGTCGCGGGCGGAAGCTAGTTGTTAAATAAATGTAAAAAAAGTAATGTAAATTTCAAGCGTTGTATATCAGCAAAATGTGAATGAAATAAATAATCATACCAATAGTAGACATGTAAAGTAATATAATTATACATACCTACATACAAAAAAAAAATTGAGCAAGAGTACCATTTTCAGTTTCGGTCTGGGTTTGCGTAGTATGAACGATTTAAAAAAATAATTTAAATTTAAACTCAACTCTAATTTCTAAATAGTTACATTCCAAATTTCAGTGAAATCGATTGAGTACAAAAATTTTGCATAAACTTGACTGGACACTTTCCCATAGAAACCGATCAAACCATCCTATTATAGTTGCGCTGTAGGTACAATACATTTTTCTGTCAATTATAAATAATTTACAATTGCCAAATATCCATGTTATCACCCCTTACAGAGGATTCTCAAAGCGGATATCTCGTTTATATTTATCTTTGAGATTAAGATTATCGCGGTAGCTACTGAATAAGATATTCATATCCTTGTGTCAGGAGATTAAATTATCAGATTTCGATATATATAACACTAATAAAACGTTTGAATTGCCGATTATTATATCATACTTGGGGTCGACCACACATCATAAAACATTTTCTAACTGGTTGAATCCACATCCTCCTACATTACTACATTTATAAGTAGGTGACAATTCAAAACTACAGAAATGTTACGATTTGGGTTTCCAAATTTGGGCACAAATTGAAACTTAGGGTACGACTATATTAGGTTTGTATTTGTTTTTGGGTACGTCCTAATTACAATTATTGTAATTAGGGTACATGCTGTTTAATGTGTAGTTCGGTACAAAACAAAACATTTTATTTAGAATATAGATCTGAGTTTTTTTATTGCAAAAGATGTAAATAAAACTACAATCATAAATCGATAAAAGTTAAAAACATTAACATTAATCCAAACGAAATTTCTGGGAAGTAGAAAAGAATAATAGGTACATATTTGCATAATATAGTGACTGTTTTCTTTTCCACTAAACAGACACAAGGACAAACTAAAGTACACTCCAATCTTACACTCACAGATAAACAAATTATCTGAGACATTTCAAATTTAGGATTTAGATAGCGACCGTCGACTACTGTTGGTTGTAAATCGTACCCTTGTTTATCTAATTTATGGTACTGATAAATATTTATTGTTTCTGCTTTTATTCTTTTGATAGCACTTCATACAAAACAGCTTTTGACGTAATGGTTAGTAATTAGTGGTAATTAGTTAAATATTCTGTTTCGCTTTGATGCTTATCGCATGTGCTACGAAAGGTACCCTCTGAAATTCGTAAAGTTAGATAACAAACTGCAAAGTTAAAATCCTACGTTATTAACTCATAATTATTTTACTAAGTAGGTACTAACTATTGAATCTTTTAATGTTTTTTTTTTGTTACGGACATCCCATTTGCTAAAAAAGCGTGTTAATTATAGATCATAGCTTCAACAAGTAACTTCTAAAACTTTGTCATTGGGC
This sequence comes from Colias eurytheme, assembly GCA_907164685.1. Lineage (NCBI taxonomy): Eukaryota > Metazoa > Arthropoda > Insecta > Lepidoptera > Pieridae > Colias > Colias eurytheme. Next base: position 11,394 of record CAJQZN010036302.1, on the reverse strand, counting down.
CATGGTCACAATCCATATCATTATACAGCGTAATACTTAATAAAAAAATAATACGAGTACCATTGCTGTCCATTGCTGTTATCAGCACTGATAAGCGGCAATTATTTTATCTCTCCGTTGTTACTTGGAAAACATTAAAATCTCTTTTATAGAGTGCTCGCAGTCTATAAAGCACTTTATTTTATAGTTCTATATGGTTATATTATTTTAATGATACAATTTAAATATTTGTATAGTAAAAATCGCATATGAATTTGAGCAATCTTTATATTATATGGTAGGTTCAATATTCAGTAAAAATCTAGGTATATAATAAAAATGTATTGCTAAGCGTAAAACTCGAAAACGGCTTGACCAATAGGAGCAATAGGATATAACCACGGTATAACAAAGTCTGCTGGGGGCTGGGGCAGCTAGTTATTGAAGTGAAACTTCTTTATCGGGGTTGGAAAAAAATTTAGTGTAACATTTTTTCGTTCGCGTGACATTTTTCCGTTACACGTCATCTTTTTCTTATCCCACCACGCGTGATTCGACGTATTTCTGTAAAGCTGCATAATATAGTAAACTAGCGGTCCGCCCCGGCTTCGCCCGTGGTACATATTTACGTTTTCTCTACATAAAAACCATCCTCGTACTTCAAGGAATATAATAAAAAAAGAATTATCGAAATCGGTTCAGCCGTTCTCGAGTTATGCGCTTACCAACACGTTTTGCGATTCATTTTTATATATAAAAGATTATTTTTTTTAAAATAAGGTCATAAAGAAGTTTCACTTCTTACGTGTGTACACTAGTACACGCACACATTTTTTAAAATATAATGTTATTTTCCATCATCAAAACAAAAATATTCTAAAGCCTAGCTTATATCAAACTTCAAAATGACGTAAGCAGTTTATTTGCAATACTTTAACGCGTTTTGTTGAATGGATGAGGCTTGGAGACCAAATATTTACATCCCCTTCCTTTTTCTCTTCCATATAAGCCCATGTATGAAGTTAAGGCGCCTGATCAATATATTATTACTGTTATCTTGCCAAACAGGAAAATTATTATCTATTGTTAATTAGGTACTTATTCGTAGCATAATCCTACTAATATTATGAATACGAAAGTTTGCGAGGATGGATGGATGGATGTGTCGTGGCCATATCGTAGATTTTCTCATTTCATGAAATGATCGATCATTTCGTGAAATGGTCGCATTTCATGAAATGGTTGAATGTCTATTGGCCACGCAATTATGCAAGTAGCTGAACTATGCCGGTTTTCCTTTTAACCCCGAACGGCCCGATCGGTCCACGACACAATATATTTTCTATTGTGTCTGTGATTCCGGGGCCTGAGTTATTAAAAACGCGGGCGGAGCCGCTAGCGGAATTTTAGTATAATTTCATTCATTCGTCTTAGATTTTATGCAACTTTTTCTATAAATTTGATTGGTGTTAAATAAAGTTTATTATTACCTATATTATGTTGCTGAAAACCGCATAGAATAGTTCTCTTCAATAGTTGTCGAGTAGTAGACAGCCGGAAATGACTGGAGAACTTTGCCTTTACATATTATATATTATTGTTATTATGTTATGTACATGTACAATACTATTATAGATTTAGAAATGTTGGCGCCTGAGCCATAGCAAAAAATCTGCGATGTTACATAAACAAACGTCACGGTGTATTCATATTTATTTTTACACTTTGGCACTACACCGTAAGATTAATGTGTAGGTACCTACGTCTTTGTTTGTTAAACTTTTCAGTGTGGTTTAATGTGGGACTTTAATGTGGTTAAAATTAATTTTATTTACAAATAACTGTGCCCTGTGGTTTTACTCGCATAACTCAAATCCTATTCTATCCGATTATATTATATTCCGCTTATTTTAACATGATGATATATAAGCTGTACCTACCTATAGCATATAGACTAGCCACATAATAAATAAAACACGTTTAAAATCCGTAAAAATGTCTTAATTATAAATTAGTTATGTAAAGCTTTTTAAAATCAACAGAAGAAAATACTATGTCTACATTTTTTATTTCACCTTTTTATTATCTGTAATATTTGTACTTATTCCAAAAAACGTTTAAAAATTATCTTATAGATAAGAATAATAAATATGGATAGTTTCATTAAAGCGTTAGTGCGATATATCGTACTTATATGTGAAAATATAGGTACATACGATATAAAAGTACTTACTGAGTACATACAGCTATAAATACTAGCAAAATATACAATAATATATTTTCACAAATTCATACCTACTAAAATAAAATTATCGAATTATGTTGTAGCTGGTGTAGCTTATGGCCGCGATTCTTGATTGAAGTCGTTAGAACTTTTCGTGAAAAACTTCATCTCGTAATCCTTATAATTTTAATACCAGAATTGAATATTAAAGTAGTTACTTAAGTATAATAATAATATGGTTTTAGCAGCACAAATAATATTATGCCTTTTTTCAGTCATCTTTTCATGTAAGTATCTTTTTTTGCTCTTGAAACGTCTTGTAGAAAGTGTTATGGCTAATAGTAATAGTTGCATCAAAATCGGTTGAGCAGTTCTCAAGCTTAGCGCTTAGCAACACATTGAACGAATAATACCTATTTATTAATAAAGATTATACGTATATCAATAATTACCATCTCAACGAATAACAAAACTTATCAGTTTCCAAAAACAAGATGTTTAAAACTTAGTTCTGTTACGGACTTAAGGTCAAACTTTTTGATAATTTATTGTTTATCAGTCATATTTATTTTAAAGTACGGAGGGAAGTACCAATTTTATAAAATAATCTAGTTTTAAAATCGTTTACAACGTTTGTAGGGGTATATTATTTATTTTTAACCGACTTTAAAAAAAGGAGAAGGTTATCAATTCGGCCGGTATATTTTTTTGTATACCTATCCATAAATTATTAATCTTGTTCGTTTTTACTGTTTAGTTATCTTTGTTTCAATACCAACTTATAAATCTTTCTAGGTACCATCTAAAGCTAAACTTCTGTTAAACATACCAAAGGATATTTATTTATAAAAACTTTAGGGACATAAGTAAGTAGGTAGGTATATATTATTATCATATTCTTTCTTTCGTGTTGGTGAAGCGACTGAAGCGAAACCAACATCCTTTCGTATTTAATCTAGTGCGTCTACATTCTACATCTACATACTGTATAACTACGCCTATAATTCAAGTTCATTGACATTATATAAGATTTATAAATACTTCATGTTATACTGGGTCATGTTCGGATAAAGATAGACAGAAGAACTTATAATGCATATTCTAAAAAGCTTCGTAACGAGCGTTTTAAAACAGCGCAAGATATTTATTTTGAATTGAAACTTCTTTAGTGCAACACAAATAATTTATTTGCGTTAATAGGTAAGTATGTGCACGTCTTGTGTAAAAATATTTTACACCAGATTTCACTTACATACCTATCTATTTTACATAAAAAAAGTTTATTCATGTTATATTTTTAAGAGAGTTTACGCGGGTAACCGTCTCAAAACCCTGGAATATTGGATAAAACGATAATTGCTTTAATAAAAACTGTAGCCTGGAGGATTCCAATATTTAGCTAGATCTAATAAACAACCTATAAATATACAGGCACTGAAAAAAAAATACAAATGCATTAACACGTTATCAGATTATTTTGTCACATATGTACTTGACGAATTCCAATGATATTTGGCATAGACACGGCGTATCGTAATTTGTAATGAAACATTATTAAAATACCGACGTTTCAAAATAACAAACAAATTTCTATTAGAAAGAGCTTCTGCTAAAATGCTTGAGATTTATTTCCAAAGTGCAAAAGTGTTTAATTTTATTGTCTGCTCGTTGTTTTGAACATCGGACTCTCCACAGAGTGAACCAACTATGAAAATATTTTTTATAGGTATGTATTAGTTAAATGCCAGTGTCTTCCAGTTGATCAAATATAAATTTTATTAGTTCACAAGAGCGTGTGTGCTGAGCACACGCACACGTGTCAGAAGTGAAACTTCTTTGACAAGGTTCAAATCAAAATAATCGCCTTACTCCATGACGTGACGATATTGCCATTTGCCCTGACGCGACCTTGAAATTTTACCCTCAACGCGCTTAGACTTCCATAAACATGCTTATTTAAATACGTAAAATTATTGCCTTTTACTGTTATCGATACCTTCTTATTAAAAAAAAAAATGCAAAGAAAATTCACCTGAAAGAATCTTGTTTAAAAAACGTTAATGACCGTTAATGACAATATAGAAGCGGGTAGTTGTAAATTAACTAAGTTAACATTTTATTACTGAATAATTGTTAATTATATACTTAACATATTATAAATATACTTCTGTTTTTGATTAATTTATGTAAGACAAAAATAAATCATATGGATTTAGCCGTAAACACAACCAAAATCCGTAAAATAATAGCATCAAAAAAATAACTTACCAATTGTCAAAAAATAAAATAACGACTAAACATACAATGATACACTTTATCACAGTTAAATTATAACCTAAAAAAAATCATAGAGATAACTTTTTTTATTATGTAATGTCTAACGCGTTCTTTTATCGATGTTCGTCGAAACACTGGAACGCGCACGGCACACGCGCCCGATTTTAGTACACTGGCCAAATAATTTCTAAACGGACGATGAGAAAATCGAATATTTGAACTTCGAACCGACCGGCCAGTTTGAATTATCTGTTATTTTGACAGATTATGAAATGTTGAATTTAAAAAATAGATAAGCTGTAAACACACTATCTTTACAAAAAA
>CAJQZN010036300.1:0-37388 GCA_907164685.1 Colias eurytheme | reverse complement strand
AAACAAGCTGAATGTTAAAGAATAGCGGAAGTTGCGGCATAGTCATTTTTCTTTGAGTGAAATGTCTTGGATTTGTGCCTCATTTCTAACTAATATAATTTTTGAGCTGTCGTCTTTTCTTAAATAAACTTTCCCATAAGCTGTCCAGCAGTACTTGTAGAGTTTACGTTTAACCAAATCTCGCGCGAGAAAGTGAAGACGAGCTCCCTTGGCAGTTAGCTGACTTGATATGTATATAGGAGTATCGGCAGACGAAGTAAAGCCTAAGTGCTTGGCACAAAGTTTCGTTTTCTGCCTTATGTTGAATGCCTTGCTCAATCTTAACATTTCATTTTTACAAATGGTAGATGAGGTCTCAACTATTATTGTAGTGTTTTTAGGTGTATCCTTTTTAGCGCGTACTCTATAAACATCCTTTAGGTCCGACTTGTTAATCTGACATCCAATAGTCCGAGACAGGCATAGAACCATGTCTACTAAATCCGTTTTAGCTTCATTGGGTAATATCTGAAAAATTGGGTAAGCCCAATGAAAACTGAATGCATTCCAAATAGCTTCTATAATAATACACACTAAAGATGTTGAAAACCCATCTCCAAAGACTTAAATACTAAAAATCCATGATGCTAATAATATGTACTACTAGCTTTCCGCCTGCGGCTTCGCCTGCGTTTTCAAAGAAAAACCCGCATAGTTCCCGTTCCCGTGGGATTTCCGGGATAAAACCTAGCCTATGTTACTCGTGGATAATGTAGCTTTCGAATGGTGAAAGAATTTTTAAAATCGGTCCAGTAGTTTATGAGCCTATTCATTACAACCAAACAAACAAACAAACAAAGTTTTCCTCTTTATAATATTAGTGTAGATGGAATTTAAAACACGTAAAATTTGTTGATCTATTATAGAAACTAGAAACCATAAACACAGGTAGGTACATTATAAAACTTACCATTCGCTTGCGTCGAATAAAAATTAAATGCATCTATTTAAGTAATGTTCAATGAAGTATGATGAGTGGATTATACCGGATATATTATTCAATAACTGTATTCACAGGAAGTGATAGTACAGCGCTTGCATTTTAAACTTTATAGGTTTCCGCGCGAAAATTGTGCGACGCGCCGCCATCTTGTTTAACTGTCAAATTTTAAAATGTTTATGGTTTTTAATTGTAGAATCTATATACTTAATATTATAAAGCTGAAGAAATTGTTTGTTTGAAAGCACTCATCTCAGGAACTACCTACTGGTCCTGTTTGAAAAATTCTTTCGGTGTTAGATAGCCCATTTATTGAGGAAGGCTATAGGCTATAGGTATATCATCACGCTGAACCAACAGGAATGGAGCACTGCGGGTAAAACCGCAGGGCACAGCTAGTTATACAGGGTGTTTTGCACATGGACCAACATGATTTTTTGGGGGGTGGGAGGGGTCATGTGCTATTTTCCCCCGTGAGACCCAATACCTATCCTAAGTCTCACGGTAGTCTAGATAATAAACAATAAATAAACAATAAACAATAATCTATATTTCCAAAAAGATATGTATGTATTTTTAAAATTGTTTTGAATCTACGCGAAATCTTGCCTTTAAATCGTCCTAACTTTTTTGTTTGTGGTTATAATACCACAAAACAAAGTATGCTTGTATTCTACAATGTCATTACAAATCATTACATGCTCGATTACATGTTACAATTGATATCCACAAAAAAACTTCTGAGCTTTCAAAGTGGTAAATCGTTGTAAATGTTATGAAAAGTGACAATTTATCAATTCATTTAAAAAAAAACTAAAGTTCATTTTGAATTTAGCTTTTTTTTTTAAAGTTCTTTACTTACTACCCTTTCTAACGATATGCTACATGACAGAAATAATACATCAGGGGACCTAAGACATATTTTGTTGATTTTTTTTTTTTAGTTTGATCTATTTAGAATAAGAAAACATTGTAGAATACAAGCATACTTTGTTTTGTGGTATTATAACCACAAACAAAAAAAGTTAGGACGATTTAAAGGCAAGATTTCGCGTAGATTTCAAAAAAATTTTAAAAATACATATATATTATCTAGACTACCGTGAGACTTAAGATATTGGGTCTCACGGGGGAAAATAGCACATGACCCCCACCCCCCAAAAAATCATGTCGGTCCATGTGCAAAACACCCTGTATATGTATAGTTTATTATAGTCGTTTGAATTGTTGGAAAAACATTTAATATTATAAAAAAATCGTATTATTTTCTAGAAGTAGAGCGATATCCGATGACCCTGCTATTACTATTTTTGTTGTAAACAATGATAAAGTCCCTCTATTGGGAGGGAACATAAAAAAGCAGATACTTAATTGATTACATTTAACTAGAAAATGATGTATATTGTATGTAGTAGGCAATTAAGAAGCCACAAACAAATAGTTAAGTAACTAAATAATAATTTTATACCTAACCATTTTTTTTCACCAAATTGATAAGATTGGTTTTTATTGCGTAACGATTTAAAATTAAATTCTAATGTAATAGGTATTCCTGTAGATCTTGGGTATGTTTTTCTTCAGAATCGACGCATCCAGAGTCGGTGCCATAGGTCGGTGCGAACTGCGAGCGGCTAGATATAAGTCTAGATACAATAATCTGCAAGTAGATATTATTATAGTAATCTTAATCTTATTCTTATTCTTAATTCTTAATTCTTATTCTTAATATTCTTATTCTTAATTCTTAATCTTAATCTTAATACTATTATAAAGGCGAAAGTTTGTAAGGATGTATGGATGTATGGATGTATGGATGTATGGATGTATGGATGTTTGTTACTCTTTCACGTAAAAACTACTGAACCGATTACAGTGAAATTTAGCACACATATAGAGGGTAACTTGGATTAACACATAGGATAGGTTTTATCCCGGAAATCCCACGGGAACTATGCGGGTTTTCCTTTGAAAACGCGGGCGAAGCCGCGGGCGGAAATCTAGTATATAATATGTGCTAATAGTATAAAGATGAACATTTTTTTTGTATGATATATTTGACCGAGCTTATCTCAAGAACCATAAATTTTAATTCTGGATAGTAGGTATATTACCTAATTGAAAATCTACAAATTTAGACTAAGAAAAATTGAAGCGGAGCGTCAATGAAAAACTTATTTTTCGTGGAAAATATAATGTTATATTCTTTCAAACTCAAACATTTGAATGCTTTAAAAACTAAAAATTAAACATATCATATATTATTTCTAAATGCAGACAAAGCTGTAGGTCAGCACTAATATATAGATCTCACAAAAGGTTTGGCACTCACGAATTTGGCATATAATATAAAATGTCGTGAACGGATGTGCCCTGTGAGGAATGTAGTGGGAAATAGACAATTTATTGAGGGAATTCTTGGAAATATAGGATAACAATATATTATTGAGTTATAGAACTGAGAATTCTACGGTTTTCTGAAATGAGTAGCAATAGTAAGGTTAAAAAGTCGTGGAATTGTTTTAGTATAATTTGTTTGTTTTGATTTATTTATTACTAACGGTACATATTTACGTTTTCTCTATATAAGAACCATCCTCGTACTTCAAGGAATATAATAAAAAAAATTATTATCAAAATCGGTCCACCCGTACACGCGTGATGCCGTGACTAAGGAAAACGAGTTTCATTTATATATATATAACTATATATATATATATATATATATATATATATATATAGATTATATACGTTGCCACAGCTAAATGGATATTGTAATTCAAATACTATAAACATAGTTTGCAAGCATATTATATGGATGCAAAGTAATTCTACAAACGAACTTCACGTAAAAACAGCTGATCTAATCTCTATGAATTCATATACAGAGATTATAGTCCAGATTACCATTTAGAAGAGCGAAGCCGCGGTATCAGCTAGTATTCATTTTCATTAACGTTACATCCAAAAAAGAAACTCATTAATATATATTTTATGAGATACAACATGTCTGCCATTAGCAATAAGAACAAGCAAACATAATGTAGCAGATACTCGGTATAAGTTAAGTGAATACATATACATATTATACTGTGGAAGTACTGCGGTTTTCCTCTCAAACAAGGATTTGTTTTCGTACTTAAATAATCTAGAGATGTTAATTAAAAAAAATTTACTAAAAACTAGCCAAATTATAGTCAGAATAAATGTAATATGATCAAAAAAAGAAAACCGACGGCTAAAAAATCAAAAAGGCAAATGCAATGTGATTAAAAATGCATCCAAATATTAAAATAATTATAATACTTACCATATTATTGTTTATTATTTTATAATCAGAATCACATAGCATATGTGTATGTTTCTTAAAATAACTCTTACCTACTGTACTCGGTAGTGTACTTGAAGATTCCTTAATAATTTATAATTTAATATAATTATTTTCAAATACTTGAACAAATCATGCAATCATCATCAGTAGATACCAAACATCTATATGAATATTGAATATTCAATATTTGTCGTGTGTCCGTTACATTATTTTATTTATATCATGAGCCAAAACTGATGATCCGGTTTCGTACACATTTTTTCTAAATTCTCTAGATAAGCTACACATTATGATAATATTAAACTTTCCTTGAATTGAAAAAGAAAATATATGTTTTTTCAAAATGCTAAGTTGTATTAAATTAATGCAAAATTGTATAATGAATTTATTTTACGAAAACAACCGTTATTAAACAAGCTTTTTATAGTAATTAATTTGTTTTTTTAACAAATAGAAGAATTCACTTTTCATATACAATATTGCGTCCATCATTCGATTTTCATTAAACGAAAAAAATTGTTCATATGAATTTATCTAGACATGCCTTCACGTATCTGCTGTATTTATGCTATACTAGAGGTCCGCCCCGGCTTCGCTCGTGGTACATATTTCGCAATAAAAGGTAGCCTATGTCCTTTCTCGGGTATCAAAATATCTCCATACCAAATTTCATGCAAATTGGTTCAGTAGTTTAGGCGTGATTGAGTAACAGACAGACAGACAGAGTTACTTTCGCATTTATAATATTAGTATGGATATATCAACACCAACATGACAAAATTGGAGCTTGTTCGCATAAATTTCCCTATCCAGGCTAGAATTATATCTAGACCAGGATTATATCTAAACCAAGATTATATTTATCTTATCTAGACCTAGGTTCACTTGCTAATGGGTTAACATCAGTATCTTAGTTTAACAAACCAGTTTTTATATTGTACTAGCGCTGATCAAGTGAAGGCTAAGAGCGAGTTGTATTTTTCTAAAGGTTCCGTAGGAAATTAAATTGATTTTTTTTTTGTTACATATTAGTTAGTTATAAATGTATATTATTAAAATGCGTGTAAGTTTATTAATAACTGATAAGTTTAGCATTTTGAGATTTGAAAAAATATTGATTGTAATCTTTAATCAGTTAAAATAACTCTTAAAGGAACTCTTTGCGATTGTTTAGGAATAATATTATGTACAATATTTTAAACTGTTGCAATTCGCGAACATTCTTTCAAACGAAGTTTCAACATCTTTATTTTATTTTCAAAATTACACCACCAGTTGATGTCTGTAATACAGGTGATGGCTACATGCATTTCCCAACGTTAAAAAAGAAGGTGATGGCTACAATTAATATAAATCGTCTTGTCTCTACATTCTATATCCACATCGCAATTCCCAAAAACTTTAACTACGATATCCAAATCCAACGATATCCAAATACTACGATCCAAATCCCAAAAACATTAACTACGACTTGATCCAGCCCAAAAAGCCAGCGGATCTCCAAAACGATCATCATTATGCATTCCTTGAATACACTTTGATTGCGTATTTTCACTTAACTGTAGACGTAATCTCCTGTTTTAATGAACTCCTGTCTGTTGGTGACGCCCTATCTTTGAAGCCATTACGTGCTTGATATCGCTAAGTAACAGTTACTTTGATACGTTATTAATAGAACTTAGAAGCACAGTTATATGATACAGTTTTATTTACAGACTTAATAAATTAATCCATACTAATATTATAAATGCGAAAGTAACTCTGTCTGTCTGTCTGTTACTCAATCACGCCTAAACTACTGAACCAATTTGCATAAAATTTGGAATGGAGATATTTTGATACCCGAGAAAGGACATAGGCTACCTTTTATTGCAAAATATGTACCACGGGCGAAGCCGGGGCGGACCTCTAGTAGTTGATATATTGAACTAATAAACGAGTAAGTTAACTCTATTACACGTACATATTTCATTCCTTCTTTCTAAGGGATATCTGAAAAAACTATCCATGTTTTACCACAAAACTTCAGTTATCATCATGCCACATTACATCAAAATCAGATTAGCGGTATAGTCGTGAAACCGTGATTGATAAACGTACTTAACATGTTTCATATTTGTACAATGTAGACACATCTCTTTGAAACAATATAATCACGTTCTACTTTAAAGAATAGAACTTGACCGCACCAACATTATACAAGGCTATAAAAACATTTTATTCACAAAAAATAAACAAGAACAGTGCAAAAAAGCAATCAACCTTGTTTCTGCTACTGTCAAATACTTATTAATCTTATTAACAAGTAAAGACCAACAAAGACAGCTCGGACAATCACCATCACTTTCTCAAGAAAACACGGATATAATCAACCACCATGAACCGCATTTCTCTTTCCCCACAACTCCTATAAATCGATACAATTTCTAGATTTTTACATAAAAAACTAATGTGTCATTGATGAAAATGGCAGTTTCTACAATGTAACCCACTTGTTAAGTCTACCTTGGTAATTAAGTGGAATTTATACGATGGATCGTGATATAATTTCCCCCTATTATCCCCCCTTGGAATCGGGAGGCAGATTTCTAAGTAAATTTTTAATAACCACAGTCAAAAAAAGACCTTAAAATTGATTCTTTACTCAGTACACTTAACGCGGTACAGTGGTTAACGCTTGAGCGTAGAACCGAGGGGTCTAGTTCGATTCCCGGTGGAGACGAAAGAAAAAAAAAACGTCTCGCTCTGGCAGGACACAGAAGGCTACTTGTCCCTAAAGAAAATCGATCAGTGAAACAGATGTATAATGCATCTTCCCCTTACCCCACTTGGGGACATGGGACTTCACTTTTAACCAGTAAAACCTAGAAAATGTAAGTGGTGTAACAGCTTGTAATTCTAATACTTCTCAATAATAATAACGTGCTTTATTACCTTCTGATTATTTAAACCGCGTTTTAAAACCGTCATAAAATGTTTATGGCAGTCGCCATAATTGGCTATAAGAAAATACGTAATTAATTACGAATATACATAATTAACTTCTTTTATATTGCCTTTCTATTTCATTAGACTTTAATATGAGATTAGTATGTATAAGTTATTTTATTTGATGCACGAAATAAACGTTTTTACAATTTGAAAATTTAAACGTCAAATTGGAAACTTAAATTTAAGTATAACTATTGGTTAGGGAGCCAGGTGCAAATTTGGTTAACTATTTCCTCTCAAGAGATAATTCGTCAGACGCATGAGAGTATAGTATTATAAAGCCTCGTGAACGTCAGCTGGCGCTCGGTTGGGGGGGTGAGCGGTTGTAGCCTCCCACGCACATAGGAAAAAAAATACATTCATTCATTCATTTCCTCTCAGCTAAAAATTTGTCAAATTGTAGCTAACCCAATATCTCAACGAAAAAAAATAGTCAGCTGGTTACAACATGGTGTATTATACGTCAGCTGGTGTCTCGAACATGAAAGTTAAATTTAAAGAAAAATTTATTTTCCGTTATTTCCTCTCAAACAAAAATTTACCTGATGATAGCTTATATGTAACTGTGGATAAATATATATGTCAGCTGGCTGTATCTTGGTGGAAAAACCGTCAGCTGATACGGGAGACTACAACCGCTCTTCCCCCCAACCGAGCTCCAGCTGACGTTCACGAGGCTTCATAATACTATACTTTGATGCATTTTACTAATTACCGCTTGAGAGGAACTTGGTCATAAAATCTGCTGCTGGCTCCGGGACCATATATTGTATAAAACAAAGTCGCTTTCTTTGTCCCTATGTATGCTTAAATCTTGAAAACTACGCAACGGATTTTGAAGCGGTTTTTTTTTTAATAGATAGAGTGATTCAAGACGGTTTTAGTATATAATTTATTATGTTTTAGACAAAGCGGGCGAAGCCGCGGGCGGAAAGCTAGTATATTATAAAATAATTAACGTTTTAGTCCAATTTTCTTTACATCCGAAAAGGTAATCTATACCAATATTATAAAGCTGAAGAGTTTGTTTGTTTGTTTGAACGCGCTTATCTCGGGAACTACTAGTCCGATTTGAAAAATTCTTTCGGTGTTAGATAGCTCATTTATCGAGGAAGGCTATATATCATCACGCTACGACCAACAGGAAAGGAGCTACGGGGGTGAAACCGCGCGGAGCAGCTAGTAACTTATAACTGAAAAACCTTTTTAAACCAAAGCCACAGAATACATAATAGTAGCTAAACGCTATAGAACGGACACTCTCTGCCTCCCACCAAATTTAAACATTTACCTCACCCCGCACGATCATGATTAAAATGGGCCACTTTTTGCTGCAAGGACGATACGCAACGAAGATTGACAACATTAATCAGTAATTTTATTATTTTGGATTTGTGATTATCGTTTTTCGTAGAAAATGGTTAGATATTGTGCTGTTTACGGATGTATTTCATCAGAAAAACGCGAATTTTTTTTTACGCTAGTCACAAATGTGCCAACCATAAAGCGTTAACACACACATTTGCAGTCTCTACAGTGTGACTGTCAAAACGATAATTTTGTATGGAGTGTCCGGGGTGTGCCAAAGCTATGCAAAGAAAGAAATGACCCATATTTTAGGCACGCTTTTAACACTTTTTCGAGAAGTTTAATATATTATACATAATTATTAACATAATGAACAAGTTTAAATCAATTATGAAGGTAATTTGCATCCCATTAACTTCCAATTTAAAAGTTCTTAAACACTTTCACCTAAACTATTATTCAGCTAAAACTTTGATTAATATAGAAAGTCTAGACTTCTAGGAGATTGCCATTTTGTATATGTATCAGGCATTTAATATGTTTTTATATTGAAATTATTAGCATAAATAAGGGTTCCTTGTTGGACTACGGAACCTCAAAAACCAACAATCACTGATATCATTATTTTTTTAAATATATTTTCATACTTAGCTAACTACGTATATTATGTATATTTTAGTGTCTGGATTTTGCCTTTTAAAGTGCCTATTTTTGCCTATTTAAGCTAAATTTGAATAAAACATATCCACATACACGTCACTTAATATATTTAATATTTATCTTATCATCATTCATACCCTTTTCAATTATTAGTCAGTAAAATTCCCATCAAAAGAGTTCCACCTATCTGAAAATAGCCCGAAGCAAATGGACAGACATAATATTAATGTATAGTTGAATAAAAAGGGCGTGTATGCCGAGCACACGTGTCAGGAGTGAAACTTCTTTGGCAAGATTCAAAGATACCGAAATCGTCGTCTTACTCCATGACGTGACGGTATTGCCTTGACGCGACCCTGAAATTTAGCTCTCAATGCGCCTAAAGAAGTTTCACTTCAAAATTACATATTATGTGTGTATAGGTAACTTTTAACGAGCGCAGTCGTGGATTATATCAAGCAATCAACAAACAAGTATTATAAAACCTTACATAAATAGTACATTTAAATAATATTCCTTAGTAAATTTATCGCAAAATTATTATTCATTTATGTACTATTAATTCTTTTCATAATCACGCTAGTGTTTCGTAAATAATACAAAGCGTTCGTACAAACATGTAAGTATTTAACAAAATTGTGTTAGAAAATGGTTAGAAAGATCAAGAACTTTTTATGTTGGCACCATATTGTATCTATGATTTGGTTTTTCTTTTTTGCTTCTATCTTCAGACACTGTTTATTGTGCCAACATAATGCATTTTTTTGATGGTGGTAAATAAAATGTAATAAGTGGTCTATAATAACATTTATATTTTATATGTACATATAATATACCTATAATTATTAATGTTTATTATATAAAAATGAGATACAGACAACTACGCCCCGCGGTTGCACCCTCGTTCAAAAGCTATAACAAAAGCTTTTATTTCATACATTTACCTCAAGGTAAAATGTATATAAAAAATGGCATATTTCTAATGCTCAGTTTTTGCTTATTTCTTATATTGCATCCAAACCGGCGCTGCAATTTAACCGTGAGACTGTAACAGAGAGACAGACATTCACACTTGACTAAAGATATTATATGCCTAATTAGTTAAGCATTCAGGAGGGTGACTAACAAAATACAGACAAAATCGCGTGCACCAACTAGTTTAACATATGCAAACGTATCGCTATGGTAATCGGCAAGACATTCCCGTTACCCGATATCAACTGTTAGTTAACTGTTATAATATATTCAATTAATTCTAACTTTTACATTTTATTCGCTTTTTTTAGAGCGCTAGTTGTATTGGATTTTGATTTTAAACACACACTTTTTAACACGCATTCCGAATGATAATAAAAGATGATAGACGTACCTATATCTATACTAGCGGCCCGCCCCGGCTTCGCCCGTGGTACATATGAAAAATAGATGTTGGCCGATTCTCAGACTTACCCGATATGCACAGAAAATTTCATGAGAATTTTTTTTTTTTATTGTGTGATAGGGAAGCGCTTGACCACGATCTCGCCTGATGGTAAGCTGAGATGTGGCCTATGATGGAGCGCGCTTCCCTAGAAAATCGGAGGAGTATGCAGACTAACATTGTGATACGAGAATTTTATATATATAAGATACTATCGTTAAGAGGGTTTGTTTATTTGAACGCGCTAATCACAGGAACCACGGGTCAAAATTGGAATAATTAAAACCTTGTTTTTAACATACAAATTAAACAAAACTTTGCCAACATACAAATTCGACTCTATGTATTAAAACTTATAATATGCTTAGCCTCATTGCCGCTATAAAATAAATTAACAGCTATGTATCAATCATGGATAATATTCATTGATTACTGGTATTTTTGACTCATTTCTAATATAATGAACATAAATTTAGAAACTATGCCACAGAGCTCATAAGTCATTAGTACATAGTTTTAGTTGGTTGGTTTTATAGCCATCTTTATATTTTTATGAAAAACTTAAATATTAAATTCGCAATATTAATTCTCTTCAAATCAACTGCATTCATGATATTCCAGTCACTATCGATCTATTATAAAAATAAATACATACATTCATAGAAGGACACACTGATAAACTCACTGCACAATACAGACCAACAAGCTTTTGGATTAAAAAAATATTAAATATCCACATACTCCCTACCCTTAACCCTATCCTACTAATATTATAAATGCGAAGTTTGTGAGGATGGATGTATATAATATAATATATATATGTTTGTTACTCTTTAACCCAAATAACCGAACACGGAACCGATTATAATAAAATTAAGCACACATAGAGGGTAACTTAGATTAACACATAGGATAGGTTCTATCCCGGAAATCCCACGGGAGCTAGAACTATGAGGATTTTTCTTTGAAAACGCGGGCGATCGGACCTACTTCTTTTAATATCAATAATCAATATTACCTGTGAATCCATACTAATATTATAAATGCGAAAGTAACTCTGTCTGTCTGTCTGTTACTCAATCACGCCTGAACTACTGAACCAATTTGCATGAAATTTGATATAGATATATTTTGATACCCGAGAAAGGACATAGGATAGGTTTTATCCCGGAAATCCTACGGGAACGGGTTTTTCTCTGAAAACGCGGGCGAAGCCGCGGGCGGAAAGCTAGTATTACATATATTTCTGTCACCTCACAGTCTCACTAGTTTTACTATTTTAATAAATATTTAGATTTTCCAATATTCCAGTTTCCAAACGATTTTCTAGTTTTATTTCGTTCTAGATATTGCGAAATATTAAAAATTCATACGCCGTCAAAGTCAATAAATATTTTTCGGTTGAAGCGCGGTAAAGTTCAATTTTTAATATATTCACGTCACAAAGGGATGAAATTCACAAAGGATTATCGTAGGGATGGATTGGGCTAGAATATTACATTTTAGTATGTTTTGGTTAATCTCTCTTTTGTTTTACAATCTTTTGAATGTTAGAGGCACAGATAATACTAGGTTAGAGCCTAGAGGCACAGACTAATAATAATATACTACGTATACAACTAGAGGTAATAAAATGGATTTTACACTTTTGATAAAGTTTTAAATGGAGTGCTTGTTTTTATGTGTTGGAATATTAATTTTATATAGGTATATATATTTTTGTTTTCTTTCACACTTGACATTTAAATATTACATTTTGCTGAGTTAGAAGTACTTTACATTTTAAATTTTAACCGACTTGAAAAAGGAAATTCTACCTATAATATAAAAAAGGAATAATTACACTCATCGCAACTGTGTATTAAGTGTTGCATATATTGTTACACATCATTAATTTATAATCATATTGGACGTAGAAAGTAAAATATGTCCGTAAAATTAAAACCCGTTTGAAAGTAGCATGAGGAATATATTTTTTCAAATCATTCGCATAAAATAATTAATGAATTGATCTCGTATTTTCGTATATTTTGTGACTGTTATTAACTATTTGTCAAACTAAGTAATCTGTATAATTAATTAGGATTTTTTTAAAGATTTAATTCTTAGAGGATATTTATGAATGGCGATATTTAAATGATCTTCAAATTATACTTATTTATTACAATTTACAAGTAAATAAATAAAGCAAATGAAAAAGTCATCAGCGCAATTAATTGCTTGAACTTTTTAATAAACTATTGTAGTATAAAATAATAATATCTTAACGACATTGCATACTGTCCTTGATTTATCATCGGTATTTTAATTACTAAATACCTACTTCTTACATAACATAATAATATATTATTATTATATTTAACTAGCGGTCCGCCCCGGCTTCGCCCGTGGTACATAATATTTACGTTTTCTCTACATAAGAACCATCTTCGTACTTCAAGGAATATAATAAAAAAAGAATTATCGAAATCGGTTCAGCCGTTCTCGAGTTATGCGCTTACCAACACATTTTGCGATTCATTTTTATATATAAGATTAAAATGTATCAACTAACATCGTCAATACTTAGGTTACCTACGATCGTTGATTTATTTAAAAAAAATTAAATTATACTCTGTTTTCTAAATAAATGACTAGTTATTCTAATTAACACGTTCACTGCGGCACCTAAAATGCCAAACTTACCGTTGTTGCGGCATGTCTTCAATACTTCACATCGGCAAGTTCACCACTGTGCGTCATGAGCCATATTTATCACATCGCACCTACTGACTTTGAAGGTTAATAATTTCATGAAATTTCAAGATATTTCAAAAATTTTTTTTTGAATAATAGTATATATAGTCTTGTATATACCGCATAAATAGCTTTTAGTTTGACTCAATAGTTTAAAAGATATGAGGGAAAATGTAAACCCCTGATTTTGTGAAAAATTATTTGCCATCCCGCACTGCGTTGATACGGCATGTTTACAGTAATAGCGATGGGAAACACTGTAAAATAAAACATCGATATCGATATATATCAATTTTGTATATTTCAGTCTGTTTGTTAACAGATAACGAGATCGTCGATACAAAAAAAAAACACATATAAAACAAGGTACTTGATAGAGTACTATCAGGAAATTGTTCAGTAACTTTTGTTTTAATTTGTTCAGTAACTTTTGTTTTAATGTTTTATATTATTTTCACAACTGTCATCACATTTTTGCATTTATGCTACGAAATAATAGAAAGTAAAAAAACTAAAGCCTCTAAGGTATCATTGTCATTTAAAAATTTGATAACGACGCGTGCGGTCCTGGTACATCACTATGCGAGATTGACACGCGGCGCGCTCGCAGTACAGTGCGGCATGAGGTGCTTGTCCATGGCAAAATATTTGACATGCCGCACACAAAAGAAACGGTTTCTTTTCTATGCGTGTGTCCAATATTTTGCCATACGATTTTTAAACGAAATTGAGTCCTACTTCAAACTGTGATCACAAAAATATATTTGTCTCTTTTCTAGTCATTGATTAACATATAAAAAACCTCGCCGCACCACGGTGAAAACTGTGATTTTGGGCGCCGCACTGTGGTGTAGTCGCTGATGGCCCGATACTGGACATGCCGCAGTGAACGTGTTAAAAAAAAATCTAAATTATTTACAGAGTATTAAAAATTTTAGCAATAGATTGTAATTTTCAACACAATTTCATAAATAAGTATAGCTAAAGGTCTATTAATTTTAATGAGCGAGAGAACTACCTTAATTAGTCGTTTAGTCTCATAACTGTTTATATCTTAATTAGATTTTTAACGTCGTTAAACATCTGTTTAAGCTAGTTTATCAATGACTAATTAAAACATAATTAAAATAATTAATTATCAATTACAGAACACGTGCCGCGTCGACGGTCACCATGCGAATGAGATGATTTTCTAAAGTACCAACACTACCAACATGGGTAGCGCGGTCAGTAGTGCCAACAGCAAGAAACGGAAGCCGCCGCAGAACGCTGAGTCGTCGAGAGTGCTGTTCCTTCTGTATTTGATACACAGGACCTGGAATGTTCTGGTGGAACACGTGGACTCGAAGAGTGCTAGGTATGTTTGATAGTAGCTTAATTTTTCCCTGCTAGGTGAAGTATGTTTGTTAGCTAAGCAGTGCCTGCTACGTGTTAGAATCTATCGATTTAACTATAACTGGGAGAAATCGCTTTAAGCGATAAGACTACTTTGTGTAAATTTTTAATCGTGTTTATGTACAGTGCAGCATTTTTCATTTCGTTTTATAAAATTGATAAAGCTAGCAATTTCAATAAAAATAGGTAGAGTTAGCAAAATAAAAGCAATTAATACTGAAAAAATAGATAGAGTGCAATGATTGATGATTTACGCATAAAAATATTGATTTTCCAAAACCCAATGAAAAATTATTAGATGTTTCATTATCATAAGCTTATAAGAATATTTAAAATCGCTAGAATCATGTCATAAATTTCCAATTCAGCCCAGTTCGCATCAAAAATTTGACAAACTTTGACACACAATTACAGATGGCGCAGCAACACAGTGCCCAGTTCCGAAGAGTTGGGTCGCAGGTTCGACTCGATCAGCTTGGGAGACTCCGACCTTGGATCCTGCTACTCCACCTGCAGCTGCAGCTACTGCAGGCTACGGGAGTGCGCCCATGATTGTGTGAGGTGAGTGGTCAATCAATCAATCGGTTATCAATCAATCGTTCATCAATCAATCAATCGGTTATAAATTAATCAATCAGTTATCAATCAATCGGTTATCAATCAATCAATCAGTGTTAAACAAATAACCTAATGATCGCGATAAGGACGCATTTTGTAGTATAATATTATGGCCCATTTTTCTCGATTTACAGAATTGATTAAAAAATAAATAAAATATCATACTTACATAATATAAATTATAAATACAAAAGTATAGTCGTATTAAAAAAAGTCATTATATGTAATTATGTAAATACAAAAGTATAGTCGTATTAAAAAAAGTCATTATATGTATGTGCATTAATTTTATTAATACCGTTATTATTTTCTTTACAGGTAAGTGGCGTGATGGACACACGAGCATCCATATTTAAAATTTCAACAACCAACAATCGACCTGAAATACCTGTAACTGGTCACTACGGTCACTACATGTACGCAAAAATGAAAATAAAGTTCGCTACAATTTTCTTCTCAAGATAAGATCATCAGGAAAGGAGAAAAAACTATGTGTGTTTTAATTATTTCATCAAAAATAAGAGCAATTATTATTAATCAGAAGTACATTGCACATAAAATATTCTAATTGAAAACAAATTACTTACTCAAAAAAAAGACGGGTTGCACTCCGGGAGTGCCGGCAGAAGTGAAAACTTGATTATTAACGTTCAGCATTTTGATATTTTGGAATGGTATGTACGTCCGCATGGAATATAAGGGCTAAAAATAAAAATTCCGTCTTACGCTTTTTCGATCAGGCCACGTGTCCTGACGCGAGTTTAAGATTTTATACCCAACGCCGCTAAAAAAGTTTTCACTTCAAAAACTAAATAAGCCTTCTAACTTGCTTCTAACATTTATAGCAACATTAGTTAGTGAATAGGTAAAATCAGATATTTTAAATTAAATTCCGAAATCCGAAATGAAATAGAATTTAATCTGAAAACTGGAGATTATCAAAGGGCTAGTTGAAATCTCTAAAAGATTGATACAGTAATCCGAATAATTGGATTTGTAGGTAGTGTTTGAGTTTCGGGGATTTGATAAAACTCATCCATTTTTCAACGTGAAACATGAATTTCTGTTTGCAACGTGACTCTGTTATTTTACGAGATTTAATTAAAGTTTTAAAATTATCGAAACAATAATTACTTTAAAAATATTATACAACCTACCTCTTAGTTTTAATACAATACATATAATGCTGTATTCGATTACTTAATTGTTTTTTATTGGTTATACATATTGCTCTACAATCTACATTGATCTACATTGATTTTCATTTGAATAGTTGTGGCTACCAAGAATTTTATTCCACTGCAATGACAAAGTTTGTGAGTGAAGACTGTGTGAGAATTTTATTCCACTACAATGACAAAGTTTGTGAGTTAAGACTGTGTGAGAATTTTATTCCACTACAATGACAAAGTTTGTGAGTTAAGACTGTGTGAGAATTTTATTCCACTACAATGACAAAGTTTGTGTGTGTGTATTTGTATGAATTTATCTATAATATATTGCAAAGATTACGCATTTTTCCACCACTACTTACGAGTTATGACATTTAAACAATTGAAGAAATATAAATAATTTTATTTTTCTTCAATTATTAGAATTTTAGTATAAGGGTAGAACTAAGTTTGTTACAACACATTCACTTCACATAATATATAATTAGCAAAGATATTATGTACATAATATCATCGTTACGGAACACTCCAAATACATACGATATTATTATTCCTCCTCATGTTCTACCTGTGCTTGATTGCAATACTTAATTGACGATGTTTACAGGAACACCGTTCGCAAAGTTCAAAGTCCATCTAGGTTTCAATGAAACACCATGAAAAGTACTTTTAATTAAACCTGTACTCACATACCCAATTACTGGCAACTCAAACTAAGCTTTGAAAGCTTTTAGACCACCTCTTCGTTTGGTCTTTTTATTCTGCTACGAGCTTTCGTTGGACTGTGGTGGTCAACATTTTATCAGAATTCAGAGAAAGATATCGTTTGGGTATTCTAAAAACTGTATTGCTTCAAGTCTTCAAGGAGGAAGGAGTCAACAATGAAAAGAAAAAATGTCCAAAAATTATCTATAATAGTTATTCAAATACAAGGTAATATTACATTAATATTATTAAATTAAATACGTGTTATATTTAATTCAGTATTTGATATCATACGTTACTGTAAATTTCAGTTAAAACTTCCCCTTCAATAAAATGAATATGATTTAAGTATAGGTACCCACAATAAAATCGAAATTTTAAATTAAATTTTATTTTTAAGAAAATGTTGGCAGCCCCGGATAAAAGTTGGTAACCGTTTGATAGTGGTTGTTGAGATAACGATGTCTTACTACCCCGACTCAGCACTCACTGAGTTAAAACTTCAATGAAATTATAACGTAAAACGACTGATTATAATAGAACGGGCCATCTTCCAATTCAATGGGCAGCGTTGGCCGAGTAGAGACAATTAGGATATTTGGCCGTCATTGCAGATTTTTATCTATTTTTCCTACTAATATTATAAAGAGGAAAGGTTTGTAATTATGTATGTATGTATGTATGTATGGTTTTCCCGCATAAACTACTGGACCGATTTCAAAAATTCTTTCACCATTAGAAAGCTGCATCTTCACTGAGCAACATGGGCTATATTCCATTTTCAAAAAATTAGAGATCCTTACCAAAAATGCAATAATGTAACCCAAGCTGTAAAAAATTCCTTAATAAAAATTCTGTCATCGCGTGCGCTGCAGAATCTATTCCTTGAAGTACGAGGATGGTTCTTATGAAAAAAAACGTAAACATGTAGGTACCACGGGTGAAGCCAGGGCGGACCGCTCGCGCTAGTTATAGATAATCGCCGTAATGGCGGGAAACATCAACGATCATACTTTGTTGGGCCACGCTGTCAATTATTGTGAAAAGGACCAATAGATACCGAAAATAATATGCAAGCAAATGATACGGATCACAATTTTTCACATCATGATACTATAATTTATCCGTGTTTTATATTTTCGGTGACATTATTATTTATTATAAAAAGTACTTATAGGCAGTTATACAGTAAAATCGTTTGTTAGTAGATTATTTACGCTTATATATTATAAGAAAATCAAATCGATCTTCAGTACAAAGCCAATAAAAGTAGATAGTCTTAATTAAATTTTCATCCGATTTCAAAAAAAGGAGGTTCTCAATTCGACTGTATTTTTTCTATTTTGTTTGTTTTACGTCAGAACTTTCGACTCGACGAACTGATTTTGATAATTCTTTTTTTAATCGAAAGCTAGTGCCTTCCGGTTGGTCCCATTCTAATTTTGTATAGTTTTGTCTATTTGAATGCGGTTACTTTTTTATAATACACTAGCTGTGCCCTACGCTACCCGCATTGCAATTTGCTCTTATTGCTCTTAGCATGATGATATAGTTATAATACCTTACTAGATTTCCGCCCGCGGCTTCGCCCGCGTTTGCAAAGGAAAACCCGCATAGTTCCCGTTCCCGTGGGATTTCCGGGATAAAAACTATCATAGGATAGTTTTTAATCCAAGTTACCCTCTTTATGTGTGCTAAATTTCATTGTAATCGGTTCAGTAGTTTTTACGTGAAAGAGTAACAAACATCCATACATCCATACATCCATACATCCATACATCCATACATCCATACATCCATACATCCATACATCCATACATCCTTACAAACTTTCGCCTTTATAATATAATATTAGAAGATAAGTTAATCCGACCAGTTAGTAATATTCATATTATGTAAAATTTAAAGTAAATCAATGGACTAGGTACTTTTAGTTTAGCCCGGACATACATATGTAATATGACGTATACTAGAGACAAACACCAAAAATTCTAAAAACTATATTCTTGGCTTCGATATCGATTGTAGATTACGCCCGCGCCCGAAGTATTATAAAAAAAAACAAATTTAAAGTTTTAACTTCCCTACGTTTTTATTATATTTATATTTATATAGATCATCATCCCTATGTATTGTTTACGCATAAATACTCAAGTCACCTTTGTTTTATAAATTCACTTTAAATACTCCAGTAAGCGTTGACCCTTATCTTCAATTTCTGACCAAGCACTAAAGCACTGTATTTTTAATAGAAAACATTTAAGACGTTTAACTTCAAAAGCAGTGGAAAACGTCTGAATGCGAATACGCAAATATTTTTTAACGAACCTCTTTAAGATTTAAGCAAAAATTATATGCTCAATGTATTTTTTCTTCAACAATCCTAGTTACAACAGTTGAAAACAGTCAGAAAAATTAAAAAAAAAAATGTATCTTTGTGTTGTGGACATGTTTACATTAAAACGTACTTTATTGGTCATCTGTACCTAAATTTTATCATTGTGCTTTCCAACTTTATTGTTATTGTTTTAATAGAAGAATATTTCAAACTCAAAACATTTATTCATTCAATTAGACTTCTTCGAGAAGCACTTTCGAATCGTCATTACATATTTTTAACATTTACCACCGATTCGGAAAGCAGTATCTACGGAGAAAAACCGGCAATTAACTCCATAATTGCTCTTTTAAATCATGTCAGTATTACTTGTATACGTAGTATATTATTATTAGTCTGTGGTATTACAATTTAATTTTACAAAATGTTTATTATCATAACCTATCATTTCTAGATGTTTATAGTGCTGACCAAGAAAACACTAAGAGAAATAAAATGTGTGTCGAGCCAATCGGACTTGGAAAATCACTTAAGCACTTACTTAAATGAGAAAGTTAGCTTCACAAACAATTAATGTGGAAAGCCTAGCAGCTAAGTAAACCTACTGTTAAACCTAGATTTCGCGAAACAGTTTCTTATGGGTATATGTTTCTTATTCTAAGAAATAACATCTGATAGCCTAGAGATAAAAGAAAAAAGAATATAGTCAGCCAATCTATGTGACTTGATAAAAACGTAGCTCTCTTCTGGTGACAGGTTTTTTTTAAATCAATCCATTTTTTGTGTCTAAAACTTTACAAACATAAACCGTACGTACAAAAACATTAATGTTTCCTATTTATTATATTTAAGGTTTTATAAAGATATAGTATAGGTACTTACAACAAAAAAACCGAAGACTAAAAATTATTAAAATGAAATAGAAATTAGTAACTAAGTATGTAAGTAAGGAGTGGTAAGGATATTCCTTTTCTACTATATTTAAAAGTTACCAAGTAATAGAAAAATTATTCATAGATAGTCTTTAATTGTTTAGTTTTATAGCAGTCAAGTGAGTCAAGGGCTATAGACTGTGGCTATAGACAACATTAAAAAAATAAATAATATCTAGATTTAAGATGTCTTGCCATAACCATTTTATTGCACTGCCATCTATTGATAAAGACGGGAACTACGTTGCTGCAGTAACACGTTTACATTTAAAGCGTATGGTTGTTAATCTTGTTATATAGATATACGAAAACTTCTCTGTTAAAACTGGAAAGAGCCCAGAGAGCTGTACTAAAGGTTGGTTCCTTCTTACCCTTTTATCACCCAACGACCGCCCTCTACGCAAAATGGGATGTTTTGACCGTTCGTCAACTCTTTGTTCTTCATACCATTCTCAGACAGCACAGTTTACTGATATATGACTCTCAAAAATTAAAAACAAAGCGTCGATTAGATAGAGTTTGTGATCAATATACACCCAATACATCATTCACTCGTCGTTTCTTTTGCTTTCAAGGTAGTTATTTGTATAATAAGTTAAATGGTAAATTGTCTATTTACTCATTGTCTACAGGTGCTTGCAAATCAAAAACTTTAACATGGCTAAAAAGTCTCGATTACGAATCTACTGAGAATTTAATACGCTACGTAAAACTATAGTAAATTTTATTATATACATAAAACACACACACACACACACACACACACACACATACATACACATACACATATACTCGCACACACTTTCACACACACTCACTCATATACTCTACAATATAGGTACCAATTAATCTATTCTTGTATAAATTGTTCACTTTTTCTTTTTTATCTTTTGTAAAATGTTAAGTTTTTATCTAACATTTAAGATATTTTATTTCCCTTTTTGTTTCTCTTTTGTACTATATTTTGTACCTCTAAACGGTTTATTTCATGTTTTTAATATTATGTTACTAAGCAAATATTAAGCGGTTCGTCTGGGTGAGTGCCTGGCGATCTGCATTACAGGCTTTTGCCTATCGCAGACACCAGTCCTCTCCAATTTATACTATGTAATACTATGTAACTGTAATTGTAAGTTTTGAGGAAATAAATAAATATTATTATTATTATTATTATAGATGGCGCTTTAACCAAATGTATGGTTCTACCAAAATATTAATTAATAATGTGTCGTATTATAATTATATTCAAAATAACTTTGATTAATATGTATATTTTATACAATTGGTTTATTTAATTAATAGATTTCTTTTAAGTGTTAATTATAATGTAACACCTCAATGACTCAATTTAAATAGTGTCATTTATTTCTTTATCGATCCCAATGATAAAAAGTATTACGTAAAAATTAAAACTTATAAAAAAGTGGGAGATGAGCACAGCTGATGATTTCACCATTCCGCAATCACAATAATAAAATCGTACCTACCTAAACCTAATACCTACCTACGCATTGCGAATAAAATTTCTTTTTATTTAGTAATATATACCTAATCTATATTATATTTTTTGTGACTATCAAATACTTTAAAGTTAAAAGTACTGTTATAGTGTTAGTTGAATTATTACATATCTATATTATGTACTTTGGTATTTGATGACCATTCCTGAGAACTTAAATGTTAAGTTTCTAATTAAAAACTAGTTGCAAGAAGCAGCTGCGTAAGATGCACCTGTCACATTATGCAATGCCTACATAAATAACAACTTATCTTTTTACCCTATTATATAAAAGATAAAAATAGACAATGGTTCATTGAGTAAGTACCTATTTAGATGTATAAAATAAAACATGGGTCTTTAGAGTATTTAAGAGTACATAATATTTTAACTACATTTCTTAATTTATTTTTATCAGCTTGTACAATAATTAGAAGTAAACGCATAGAAGTCCATGTGTTAAATAGTCAAATTCCGAAACACAATCTCTTCGCGGAAGGACTGGTTTATAATTTATATTAGGTTTGCCAAAAGCCATCAGGAATTCTTCGAAATTCATTTTAATTTCACCCTTTGACTGAAGTCAGCAGCAATCTCGGGCGTACCGCGTAGCGAAATTAATGATAATTATTATTTATTACACAATGAACATATTGAGCAATTAATCAAAAGTTTATTTTATATTTTATACATAATATTGTGTAATTAATAGTAAGTTTCGTTCGAGCGAGTAAATAAGGTGAGTGTCCGTACTCCGTAGTCCGTACGCTACAGTAGCCACCTTAATAATACGGGCTTATTCTGATTGACTTACTTTAATTGAAAAACAATATTTTAGTATTTAAATTCTAACATACCTACAATCTACATACATGTACCTATACCTACACATGATTTTATATTTTTATCCCTCTTGTGAGTGATACTTTATATAGTTTAAATTATGTATTTTTAAGCTATTGCATAGCTTCTATCACGGGCCTTGAGCGCGGGGACCGAATAGAGAAATTCTGTAACGAAAAACCTCACGCTCCCCACTCCGACGGACACGGAGGTGTGGCTTGAAGGCATGCTATGCAAATTGCAATAGCTTTACCGCGGCAGTCCCCGAGTGCCACACGTCTTTTTTTAGTGTTTGGATTTACTTTATGAATTGTTGAAGGATTTATTGAATTTATCGATGTTAAGTGCTGTGGTGTTTAACAATATAATATCTGTATCTCAACAAAAAAAAAATGTGTGCGTGTACTAGTTTACACACGTAAGAAGTGAAACTTCTTTATGACCTTATTTTTCAAAAAAATTGGTTGTCTGTAAAGTCGGTTTACTGACGATAGTTGAACGTGACAACGTCCGATTGTGCTTCTTTGTCGCTCGTTCCGCGCTCTCGCTTGCACTTCGAGCCTTACATGGAACGCCTCAGAGCGAGGTAACGCCGCATGAGTCATGTTTTTTCGTGCGTGCAGCCGGCTCAATCGAATTATAAGACGTTGTTACGTCAAAAATAAAATACTATAATATGCAACTTTACAGAAATACGTCGAATCACGCGTGGTAGGGATAAGAAAAAGATGGCGCGTAACGAAAAAATGTCACGCGTAACGAAAAAATGTTACACTAAATTTTTTTCCAAAAATATTCACTTCACTTCAAAAATATTTTATCATTCTACAAGTAAGATAGCTTGTAATTTTACAACCATTTTTTGTAAGCATATAGGTACATATTATTAATTTAGTACTTTTTGGTTCTGTGTTATTTATGAAAACTGCGATTTATAAATTAACAAAAAAAAAACAAAATATTGAATAGATTTTCCGAATAAACGGGGAAATTTCATGAGTGGTAGGAACTTCACTAAGATATTCTGTTTTATGAGATTTGTTTGCAATCACTATCAATAAACTGATACATAAATATTTGAGTTTTCAAATTCATGCTAAATTTTAACATATTACAGACAGTAAGTACCTATATCACACATACTTTATACTTCGCTGTGTAATGTTTTATACAGAGTAGTCAGTAGTTAATAGCTGATATTTATTTATTTAATTTTTATTGTACACAGAAGAAAAAGAAATACAGAAATAACATAAAATAAGAAAAAAGATGTGTGGCACTCGGGGACTGCCGCGGTAAAGCTATTGCATAGCATGCCTTCAAGCCACACCTCCGTGTCCATCGGAGTGGGTAGCGTGAGGTTTTTTCGATACGGATTTTCTCAATTCTGTCCCCGCGCTCAAGGCCCGCGATAGAAGCTATGCGATAGGCGGGCGGCCTTATCGCTAGGTAGCGATTTCTTCCCGACTACTTGATAGTACTTACTATATTCCATACTAGATTTCCGCCCGCGGCTTCGCCCGCGTTTACAAAGGAAAATCCGCATAGTTCCCGTGGGATTTCCGGGATAAAACCTACCCTATGTGTTAATCCAAGTTACCCTCTATATGTGTGCTAAATTTCATTGTAATCAGTTCAGACGTTTTTACGTGAAAGAGTAACAAACATCCATACAAACTTTCGCCTTTATAATAATATTAAGATTAAGATGACAACGATTTAAATGCGATCCAAAAACGACATCGACTTCAGAATACAGCCTCGCTCTTGAAAACTCAAGTTCACTGTTGAATGCATTTTGCAAGACGGCAAAGACGCGCTCGGCGCTAGTCGTGTTCCAACCGTGCAAGTGTAAGGCTGTGTTCGTACGTTTTAGTAACTGTTTGTTATATTGACAATGTTTGTTTTTGTGTGTTTGTGATTGTGAGATCTGGGGTCATTATTTTGTGCAGCAATTCTTTAGGTAAGTGCTTTTTGTTTTTAATGGTTCATGGAATAACTGTTAATTGTTTGAAATTTGAGTTAATTAGTGTAAAATGTAAATAAAAATGTTAAATATCTTACTTTTTAACTCGAGGATTGATAGACGATGATATTTTTTATAATTACAATTTACAAGTGTAAGATTTTTTCTTATTGTGGTTGTGTTACCTACTTATATTGAATAATGTGTGTGATTCCTTTGATCTAAGTTAAGAACCCATCTCGATTTATATCTAGCTTGCGTAACTTCGTGTTATCGAATATACACATTCATATGTACACATTCCTAAATAAATAAAAATAATACAATTTAAGGGTTGGCTTTAGTTAACTGCCGCACGAATTTGTTGGAAATATTTATATTTTTAGTTAGCTAGGTAATGTAAGATTGTAATTCCAAAATATTATCGTTAGGAAACTTGTAGTTTTTTAGTTATTAATTTTTAAAGTTAATAATTTTTTACTAACAGCCACCAGCGGCCTTTGATCTCTAAGCCAGCGGCTTCGTCTATGTCACAGATCACTCTCTATGGTCTACTCTATGTAGTCCAATGAAATAGGCATGACGACAGTATCCATAAATGATCGTATTAGTGTTTTTAAGGGAAAATGTATAATAAATAAATTAAATATAGTGACTTAGAAATCTTAAAAACATTAAGATTAATGAGATTATCAATAAAATAAAACATTGAAATTCTGCAGTTGGCCATTTTGACTAAAACACGCGTGACGTCACGCTTAAGTAAACAACTCACGTCAGATGTGTTTTGATGTTATGAATATGTTGAGAATACGCATTTTTATTTATTTTCTATTGTTTCACGTATGCTTTATCGACTCAGAACAGTAATATAATTGCAAATTCACGAATACATGGTTCGGGGTTCTCCGCGCCAACTTTATACAATAATTTCTTATTATTTTCTCGCTTGAAATAATTACTAACACATTTTTTAGCATAATTTTTATATAGATTCACACTGCAATACTACACACCACTTATAAACTTTGAAATTCGTTTCTATAACACATATTAAATAAATATTTTTTTGATTTTCTTCGCAATGCGTACAAATAATTACGTATTTACTTAAGAGTGACGTCACGCCTACGCCATGACACCTGCGAGCTGTTTTGGCACAGTTAATAAATTTTATTTGAAAAATGGCTTTGATCTTCGTTAAATTTAAGTATATTACCGAAATATAGGGTTTTTCTTGTATAGTAAACGTATACACACATTATGGAAGAGGATTTCAAAATCTTTCGTCATGCCTATTGGAATAAATATTTCACGGTTCACCATTTAGGTGTGTCTGTAGCTTCTATCTCTGGACACCAAAAACCTTACCTACCTACTATAATATAGACAAAACAAACAAACATATTGTCGCATTCATTATAGGTAGGTAGGGTAATTGCGCTGGTTTGCCGTCCAGCTTCAGTTTTCGTCCATTTGACTGACCTGCTGCAATCACGTGCGTAAAACTTGAATACAAACCTACCTTCCCGCGCAAGTTTGCACTTTTTACGGTCCATAATGTTTAAGCAACAGTACTATCAACATGAAAATTTGATTTGACAAGAAGAGAGTTCAAAAAATTAACGTAAAAGTGGCCGCTTCGCATCCGTACCTTGCAGATGTCATCGCGCGAGAGAAATAGGTATTTGCCGGCGAGAAAAATCACTGTTTTAGACGTTTAGCTAGCCGGCCTACGCCCCCTTTGCTTTAGTCCAACCTGATCCACGACCAAAAAGGTTGAACGAAACTTTTACAAAAAAGATGCTGGCCGGTTAGAATATCTCGCGGGCTGCCTTAAAAAAGTTCTTTTAAAAAAAAAAAGTTATAATTCGAATTTCGTCAAAATAATATTCTATGTTCAAGATTTGTGGTTGTGATAAAACTATTTTTACGTACCTAGTACCTATTTGTATTCTCTTTGATATTTTTTGCAAATATTATTTTTATAGTAGGTATCTTATGTAATTTACATAATCTATGGACATAAATTAAAAAGCGCATCTCGTTTATGGCTATAATTTTTCCCGCCTGCTATCAAGACGTCAGGTCCGTATTTTAAATCGATAAAATCTTGAAATAGATACTATAATAAAACGATTTTAAATGGATAACCGAAGTATGAAGACTTGGATAAGCCAATTAATTGTAGCCTTAGAGGAATCCTATTACGAATACTCGTTTGGAAGATTTCCTGTGTAAGTACCTTAATTACTTAATACACATTTATTTTGACTAGTAGGTATTTTATTTTGTTTTCTACTTTTTTCAACAATCTAGGTACACAGTACGTACCGGTACACTACAAGTCAATAACTGCGTTAAAAACAACCGACTTCAAACTTGCACTTGCAACATTTACAAATACAGACAAAAATGCTCATAAAATAAAAACTACTGGGCCTATCCGAATAAAATTTTTATGGGACCAATTCGACACCATCCCGCATCGAACAAAAAAAGAATCACGTAAATCGGTTCAGAAACCACGGAGTAATCGGTGTACATACATAAAAAAAAAAAAAAAAAAAAAACATACCGGCCGAATTGATAACCTCCTCCTTTTTTTTGAAGTCGGTTAATAAGTTCGCCGCTTCCTATTCTATATTATAGTATTCCTAATTCCTGTATTACCTAGTATACTGTTTTAGTTAAAAAAAAATTTCATGCATTATATCTACCACAGAATAATAACTAGAAGCTAGCTAATTATAAGGTGTTATAAGTACTCACTTTCAAAATCAATAAAAAATAGAAAAATAATAAAACGAACTTATCAACTGAAAATCTATTTAAAAAGGCCGCCTTTATTAAAATTATTGTCAAGTGTCAGTTATGGTTGTGAAAAGTCATTAAAAAGCCAAGTTTTCAAACATTTGAATAAATTATTTATGACTTAATTTAAGTTTAACGTGGATAACGTTAATTGACTATAAAAGCGGCCATTAAATCAGATTTTAGTACCTACGCAGAAGTTTATTACGTATCATTTGAGTCCCTGTGATGAATTTTAATGGAAAATAGGTAGGTACATGGTATATTGCGTGTGCTTATTACATTAATATTTCAATAAACTCGGTATATTAAAATTTAATATTTATAAGTATCTATATTAAGTTTTAATTTAAAGGAGAATGACACTTCAAATCTTTCTATTTTATAATAGTTAAATAGATTATTTATAAACCTACATGGGTATTCTAGGTATTTCCTACCTACTGATGTGGTCCTAGTTGCATTAGTACTTACATATTGTATAAAATTTAGTTAATTTTTGTGTGAGAAAAAAACGTATCTTCATATTATTTTCGAGGTAGTTACCAGCTCTTAATTTTTTTACCTTCGTTTATCTATTCTAATATTATAAAGCTGAAGAGTTTGTTTGAACGCGCTAATCTCGGGAACTACTGGTCCGATTTGAAAAATTCTTTCGGTGTTAGATAGCCCATTTATCGAGGAAGGTTATCATCACGCTACGACCAACAGGAGTGGAGCCACAGGGGTGAAACCGCGTGGAGAAGCTACAGCTAGTCGTAAATAAAATGTTTTCTATAACAAATGCACCGGTAACTAGTCCAATCTATCTAATACATAATATTATAAAGGTGAAAGTTTGTAAGGATGTATGGATGTATGGATGTTTGTTACTCTTTCACGTAAAAACTACTGAACCGATTACAATGAAATTTAGCACACATATATGGGGTAACTTGGATTACCACATAGGATAGTTTTTATCCCGGAAATCCCACGGGAACGGGAACTATGCGGGTTTTCCTTTGCAAACGCGGGCGAAGCCGCGGGTGGAAATCTAGTTAAAGATATATCGTGCCACAGATAATATAATAGGAACTATACTAACGGTAAACGTCTCACAAATACATTTTGTATACATTTATACGTTAATTAACATATAGTGCCGGATTTCCGTTCAGTAATAGTTTAACTGTTATATATATGTATATATATATAAAGCATCTTGAGAAATATACCCTTCTAGCAATTAAGTATTCCGGTTAGTATTATATAAAATTTAAGTAATTTACAGATAGTATATACAATATATTGTATTGTACATACTATCTGTAACACATACACATATTACCTAGCCCCTAGGTACATAATTATTATTATATAATTGTATAATTGTACTAGTGGTCCTCCCCGGCTTCGCCCGTGGTACCTACATGTTTAAACTATCCTATCTCTCAAGTTGGATCGAACTACACATGGTGTGCGAATTTTATTATAATCGGTTAGGTGGTTTAGGAGTCCATTGAGAACAAACATTGTGACACGAGATTTATATATATTAAGATTACAGATACATATTATTTTATCATACGTATTAGGTTATGTACATGTTGTCCTTCCTACCCTAGAGGTAATATAGAGGATGTTACATACAGGTATCGCGTAAATATCCAACGGTGTAAGGACATTTTAAATCGGTCCAGTAGTTTCTGTAATATGGCGTTCAAAGAAACAAACTCTTCAGTATTCCATATATAATATTAATATTAGTATAGATTAGGACGTTCGTCTGTGCCCCGGGGTAAAAACCACGTATAATGCTTTCACTTCATTCCAATTATATGTATTTTAAAAAAGTAGCCTATTTTATGCAAAAAACGCGGTAGTTTTGAGTATTCAACTAAATTCATTTGAAATTTCTAGATAACTAGTACTAAAATTCGAAACAAACAATTGAAATCACAAGAAAACAGACATGGATAATCACGGAATCATTATTTATATAACATCTCTATTACCAATTATTGTAATAAAGTTCAATTATATAAAATACCTATTTCTTCCTCTATATACTTGTAGCCTGTAGGACATCAGTCTCCGTAACAATAAATATGCGGTAGGAATAACTACGCTAAAGCCACGATTAGCTAAACCAGTTTCCCATGTAAAAGAAATGTACATTTATTCTCTGTTTATTTTTTGTACTAGAGGTATATTTAGAATATTTCTGCATTGCATCCAGTAAGTCGACATTGGAGAGATGCTATCTGAAATTACTTGAAACTGGTTGGAAGATGTAATCGTGTAACTATTCCTACTGGAAGTAATATCTTATGTAGAAGTTAAAAATATGTTAAATATGTTAAAAGGTGGTAAATGTTAAAAATACTATGTAATGACGATTCGAAAGTGCTACTAAATAGTAGTCTAATTGAATAAATGAATGTTTGAGTTTGAGTTTGAACCAAAATCTTGTTCATGCGATGGCCTTGTCCAAACGTATTTGTCAGGTAATTATTGCAATAATTTTGTAATGTAAAATATACTATGGTTATCAATGTTAGATTTCACGTCTGCACTAAATATAATGTTTTATTTCTTGCGGAATTAAAAAATGTATAAGGTACCTAAGTGCCAAAAGTGTCGTATCGAGATAAAACCAAAAGTTATTTTAGTAATTGCCTTGTCAAAGCCCTCGCAAATGTTTTTATATAATTGTTTCTGAAAAAGAAAACAATGTTTTATACCATGTCAAGTAGAAATCGTAAAAGTGTGAAAATTAGAGGTAACTTCGTGATTTTTTTTATCGAGTCAATTATAATATTGTATGTTTTTGATCAAGCAGAAGATTTCATTTCATTGAAACACTAAAAAACGTTTAACGTTTTCCCCTTTACATCATCCAATTTGATACTAAAAGGGACGTAACAGTAAATGTTATAACTTATAAGTAATGCCCTGAATGTCGGTATGCTAGCTAAGAAAGTCGATAATACCCT
This sequence comes from Colias eurytheme, assembly GCA_907164685.1. Taxonomy (NCBI): domain Eukaryota; kingdom Metazoa; phylum Arthropoda; class Insecta; order Lepidoptera; family Pieridae; genus Colias; species Colias eurytheme. The sequence continues at coordinate 6,707 of CAJQZN010036300.1, read as the reverse complement.
CAAAGAATGTTAGATATTGCTCTTATAAGTTGTCAGTCGAGATCATGAATAATATGATCACGGCTTACGACCTACAGCTTATAGGCAGGGAAAGCCGGTATTTTTCCGATACCTATTGCTCAAACTTGGCGAATTACTATTTTAACTGAGAATAAATTATAGAAATATGAATACATACTTAGTTAGTTTATATTATGATAAACCTACATATTTAGATAATATGAATAATGAATATCAATAATGTATCGTCTCCGAAGTCCAAAGGTAAAATTTTAATACATTATAACAAACTCTTTAATTTAAACTAGCCCACTAACTTTTCTGTTTAAGTAAGCAAGTAAAAGTGACAACTTGGAAATACTTAGCACTTGTCAGAAAGTAAGTAAATAGAACTGATTTCAATTCATTTTTATGGCGTTTTCACTAATCAATACTATGATTTTACAAGTATTGAGAGCATGGTAGATATTCCAGTTTATCGTATTTTGGAAGACAAAATAAATTCACTTTTTACACGCTTTTTAAGCTTGTAGCTTCACCTGTATTTTTAAGTAGTTGTTTATGTGACACGGACTCCTTTAGAGTCGATTCTGACGTATTTCAAACGAAATTTTATTCAAACTTTGTACACTCATAAAGCCGTGAAATTATATTATTGTCACTGATTCTTGGGTGACAATAATATAATTTCACGACTTTGCGTGTTTTTCAGTTTTTTTAAACTACATTAAATGTTGACCAATAATTCTTCTAAACAACCTTTTTTTAAGTGCAGGGGAAATAACCTAGTTTAACGTCAAAGTCTACAACTTATATCCAACTAGCAAACCGGGCGAACTCCGTTTCGCCACCAGAGACACCTTTTCTTTGCTATAAACCTCACGGAGCCCGAGACCTTTCCAACGAATGCAAAACCGTGGAAATCGGTTCGTGCATTCGTCAGGAAGGAAAACCCGACTTATTTTTATATAGTAGATGTTGCATGCAATAAGATTATTTTAAATAGCCATAAATGTACTTTGTAGCATATAAAACATCTATTTTAATATGCCATTATATATGTTATTCCATTAGGCGAAAACATAGCACCTCGTAAAGCACGGTACTCGCTTGACCGTTATCGACAACTCGGTCAACGCCGCGCGCCGTGTAGTCTGTTTTTGGCGCGTAATGCTTTTAAAAGACTATAGATATTTAGTATTATATTATCTGTGATAGATAGAACGTAATTTAAAACGTGGTGTGCGTAGGCGTGGAGTGAGATGTGAGGTTTACAATATGCAACCAGTCACAGGAAAATAGTAACATTTTGTCACGCTTAAAGTTATGCAATTATTATTGTATTGTATTATCTATGATAAGTGTACAAAGTTTGAATTAAATCTGGCCGTTTAAAGTGGGTCTAAATCGAGTCTAAGTCGGTTACATACTAACATGCAGGTGAAGCTAATAAAAGCGTGTAAAAAACGTTATATAGCTCATTATATTTCATATTATCTTACTCATTGTGGAGTCAAGTACCTTAATAGGTTCCTCTCTGACAATAAAAATTCAAAATGTACGCTCAATTAAAATTATTACTTGCACTTTGTAAATAAAAGAAAAACAATATAGGTATCCCATCATCTCACATTCATCAAGACGATTTGCAGTCGACTTGCGTCTTAACATCTATTGATAGGATCTTAGCAATTATTTCTTCTAGCTAAATGTTATAAAATGCAGCTGCTATTGAAAATACCACATAAATAACAACCTTACACTATTAGAATACACCCATTTGTAAGCTGTACACGCAAGATGCGAGAAAAAAGGTTTTCTTGGTTGAAGTTTAAGATAGTAATAAAACTTTATTGCGCGATATTTTTATTGAAATTTTATTTACAAAAAATCCTATTATAATATTTGTAGGAATTACAAATAGAACATCAGTAATTTATTAAGTACATAATAGATAAATTTATTTTTGCAAAATTGAAATGCACGTTTAATGAAGATGTGTCTCGATGATTTTGATTATGTTATTATAATAGCTTGAAAAATTTCATCATAATACCTAACTGTATGGTTAAGCTAGGCGGTCTTCCTTAAAATTTGTTAAAAACGACTACAAACGACTTACAAAAAGCGGTGCTTTGGAAGGGTTCGCTAAGTTTTTATTTTTCTTTATATTTTTCAATGCTGATAATAATTATAATAATGATTTTAACACATCTACATCAATCGATAAACATGAACAAAAATGCTATCAAATTCCATTCCAGAAAAATGCATAAATATTATAGAATAGTAAACTGATAAATTCCTAAACCACTGGATGTTTACGCTTCACTAGATCTCGTTTACCTTTTAACAGTAACTATAGCCTTACAGCTGACTTGCTCTGCTGGACACCGCAACCAATTAGTTGGTTGCAAGCAAATAGCATTTATACTATGGTAATAGTATAATTAATCGGAAATTATGTACTTTCTATTGACAGAAAATGGGGATTGCGTTTTGTATAATAGCTATAGAGTAACATTATAATATAATTATTTGTTACCATTTTTGGGTATGGGTGTCGAAAATGTTTTGCCGCGATAAAGACGAACGAGTTATTTTCTTTTAAAACGTGCAATAAAGTGCTCTTACCTAGAAGTAGTATAAAATATTAATGAAAAAAAAAATAACTAAAGTACCGTCAGTAAAATAATATTTATAATAGTAGAGAACCAAGGCTCTCCAGATGAAATTTTCTTGCACTAATCATTGTACGAAGCTGCAAGAAGACATTACGAGTCACAATTAATTCAAATGCAAATATCAAGTTATTATAAATGTCTTAAACATGTTCCAAGTTAAATATAAACTTAGATAAGTGAGATAACATTCCTGGGTAATGCTTCTGTTAGGTGATACTTAAGTTTTTATACCGGGCTTAGGTTTAACTGAAGACGTTTTACATCTAGATAGGAATTACTAGAATATAAACCGGTGGAATAGTAATGTAAATGGAGATGAAGATAAGGTTTAGTTTTATTGTGAACTTTTTGGAAAATAACGTTGTATAGGTTATTGAACTCACCTTTACATTTCACATAGGTACTTCTTGTACTTCTTTACCCTCAAGGTGAGTTCAATAACCTATACAACGTTATTTTCCAAAAAGTTCACAATAAAACTAAACCTTATCTTCATCTCCATGGTGAGTTCAAGTACCTATGTGAAATGTAAATATAATAATTATTAATAGTATCTTTTATAGAATTAATAATAAAATAAATTTTTAAAATCTTAGCTTTAGCTTTTAAAATAATTAAGAACCATAAAAAGGGGCATGTTCCAAAATAATAAGAATTTAAAGTCATTTCCGATCAGTACCTGAATGAAGAAATAAATTGAATTTTGTCTTCATATTGGAATCATATGAAATATTAGCTGTACCTATGATTGCAAGTACACACATTTACATTCATAAACCTTCGATTGCAAGTACGTATCTACATATATCTACTATTTCATAAAACATATTGCTATCAGAATGTTGTTTTGAGATTTATGAACCGTTATTAATCTATAGAGGCACTAATTCAGCTCGTAGTAGTTTTACATGCATGCTTTTGAATAAAAAATATGGGTAAATTATGTCATATTGGCTGTTAGTTATTTCATAAGCTTCTTTTATATTTCAGAATAATCAATAAAGTATTTTTTGCATGAAAGTGCTATAATCATAATATTATATTCATCTGTATCGAGACTATTCATTCTTGCTTCAAGTTTTGTCCCAAAAATGAGCTTAATAATGTCTTTCTCTAAAGTCTACATCTGTAGATCATAAAATGTATAAAAATCTAGCTATTTTTGCGTAAAGACAGAACATACTTATTATTCCGATTATGAAACTCGTATTACTTTTATAAGGATTTAATTAATAAAAAAGTTAAGTACTAAGCTTGATATAGATAAGGCTTAATAATAATATTATGTCTAGGTCTAGAAACTGGTTCAATTATCTCCAGAGACACTGCCTTTGAAGTCTCAGTCACCGCCACAGGACTAAAATTATAAACAGGTTTTGATAAACAAATTAAAATAAACAATGTGCGTGTTTACATGTTTTTTAATGCAAATATTATATATTTCTACTATAAATATAAGTGAAAGCATCTTGGAAGATTATTATTGATCACGCGAAACGGATTTAGAAATTAGTTTAAGAATGATTTGTGAAGTGATGAATTCAGTCTGTTATTTTGTACAACTAGGTCCATACTTATATTATCAACTAGCTTTCCGCTCGCGGCTTCTCCCGCATTGTCAAACTTCACAAATTATATTTATCAGACGGCGGAAAGCGACTTTGTATTATATTCTAGGTAGGTTTAGTGATGCGGGTAGTCTGTACGTCTGGTATGGTTTCACGGCAAAACCACAGCACCGATTGGGGTAAGGTTTAGAACGAAAACGCACTTTCAAAAATAAGCTACTTTTTTACAATTAAACCTCTGCATGGCGTATTATCAGCGGGTAAAATCTGTAGAGCATAACTATTTCAAATATATAAATTATGTATACTTTATTGTTTTTTTTTCAACTGTTATCTCTCTTTGATAAACAATCTTTTACAGTTAGTCTTACGTCAGTTTATAGTCTATAACTTAAAATGCATAACTTAATTTGAATAACACTTAACATTCACATGCTAACGTTACAAACCTTTAAGGAAATTGCGAAGCGCGGGCGCATATTTTTATGCGTATGCGCATATTTGCGCATGCACTCATGCATGCTAATAGAAATATGCATTGGCATGAAACGCTTCGGCGATGGCCGCTCAATGGATTTCTAGAAATATAAATATGGGAATTATTTTTGTAGGTACCTACAGCTTACAAGTTACAACGTAATTAATACATTTTTCATTTAGTTGTTATATAGGTAACTTTATTTACGTGAGTGCTTGCACTTCAAGTTGAGCATTATTGATTTTTGACGTGAGATTTTAATTATTTTTTCGTAGATTATTCGTCATATATTTCACCAACAGACGTACAGACTCTTCTTATTCCAGCTTACCAGTTCGATTGCTTATTATTAGCTTGTTGGATTTTTTTATAGGAAATTCTTGACTGGATTTTTTTTTACATTTATTGTATTCGAAGGTAGAACATTGGCTGTAGACTGCGCCATGTGTGATATGAATTTTGTTAATAACTAAAAATTATCATAATTAGTATATTAGTATATAGATAATAAAATGTACACATAAAGAACACGAAACGATGAACAAACTTGCAATCAATGAACCGTGGTAATAATTCGATAATTCACTTTCTTTCGCAAATCGATTTCACAAGAATATCGAAATATGGCCCTCGAGTCGGTGTTTAGCTTTCACTGCTCTAAATGTTAATTATAATTGGAGTAAACCACGATACTGTGTTGCGTAATATCTATACTAATATTATATAGTTGAAGAGTTTTTTGTTTGAACGCGGTAATCTCAAGAACCACGGGTTTGAATAATTATTACCCTGTAAGATAGACATAGACTTATAGGTATATTATCAGGTTAAGACCAATAGGAGCGGAGCAATACAAATTTAAAAAAAAAATGACAATAGTAGGTAATAAAGACTAAAAGTAAAATCCTGTTTTTCAATACGGACCCAAGATGTGCTGCTATAAAAAATACTATAAATAAATCTCAGTTAGTTTTCCTGAAGTATTCATTAGAACCAGTCGTAAGATATGACGCCATGTTACGAAGTCAACCTTTTTATTAGTTCCAGGGTTGCCAGAGAGCTGGGTAATCCGGGAGCTTTCTGGAATTTTTGGAATTTAAATTCTAACATGCATTTTAGCGAAATTATTGCAATGTTTTTTGCTTTTCGGAAACTTTTCAGGAATAATTTGACATTATTTATCTATTATGAATTAAGATTTTTATATATTTTGTATAACTATGTATCGTTCATATTTTGTATTACCTAAATACTACTCAAATTCAAACATGAGTTATGTTAAATGATTCTATTAATAAATGGGTAGAATTGAAATCCACTGCACTAAGCATCATATTTATTCCGAAAATTAAATTAAAATGTTAACAACCCTATCCCGAGACGATACTTTATGACGTCATCAAACGCTTAACAGCCCATCAAGGGAATACATGAATAGGAATCCTTGCATTACATAACTTGCGGCTTTATAAAGACATTGAAGGAGCATTTATTTGCGCAAGCCATTATTGATAGGGTTGTCACAAGTTGAAGGGAGTTTATGTTTTATGCATTAACATTGTTTCAATCTGTCTGAGATAATGCCTGATGTTATTAACTGAATGAATGAATTTTCCACACGTGTACGGGGAAATTATATGGTTGGCTTTACGTCCTTTTTATCCCCGTTCTTCTTATTTGAATAACTACAGAATCTATGTTTCAAAGATACGCAAACGCAACCAATTACTATGTTGTTAACAGGGATTTTTGTGTTTGTTTAAATCAACCGAACAGAATATACAATTCAAAAGAGTAACACAAAAAAAATATATAATAGGTATTCTATAATTTTTGTTGTAGGTATTTTTCATAGCACACACATAAACCGCTAGTTTTTTTTATCGCGTCCACCAAATATTAATGAAATAGATATATGCGTGAAACTTTATACAGGGTGTACCAAAAAGTAGTGATGAACGGAAGCTGGGAGGTAGA
>CAJQZN010036299.1:0-10782 GCA_907164685.1 Colias eurytheme | reverse complement strand
ATTTGGCATGCAGGTAGATGTTAGGACGTAGGCATCCGCTAAGAAAGGATTTCCCGAAATTCTTGGGGGAACGGGGAAAAACGGGGATGCACGTACAAAGTCGTGGGCGGAAGCTAGTCTATTAATAAAAATTTAACAGTGATCATATCTACGGGCCTACAAGCCTACAACTGATTCAACTTGGGAAAAGCCAGAACCTAATTTGGTAATTATCATTTAACTTACGGGTTAATCTTATAAAACTTTATAAAAATTAACTCGTCAATCCAAAATACCTTGCACTGAAATAAAACATAACATTTAGAAATATCCAAGTCTGACGAAAATGTATAACTCATGACCATAATATTACAGTCGCGTGGGCATTCAAAAAAGTGTATAATTTTTATTCTTGACTCACAATTTGCATGTTCCATTCTGGGAGTGATGTACTTGAAAATTATACGTGATGAGAATAGGGTAATGCTACTGATGAAAGAACTTCATTAAATAAAATTGTTACATTTTCGTCCGTTTTAAAATGTTTTAAATGGTGTGTATATTTGTAAGTATAAATATGTCTTGAGTTTCGATAAATATAATAATGAGGATAGTTAAGATATGATAAAACTTTAAGTATATATGGTTGACAACAATATATCCTATCTCAACTCTCAAGAAAAGAATGGTAAAGAAACTTATTTCCTTAAAAGGTAGACAAACTTCCAAACCGTCATATTAAGTATGTACACATATAGTTTTTCAAACTATTTCCTATATCAGTTATATAAGTCGTAATACAGGTTTAAACCAGTTAAAGCTGCGTGAAAAAGCAATAAATCATACACTCAATAAATAACTCTGTCCATGGTTTATAATAACGCGACGCATTGTTCCCTTTATGCTTAATATAAGAGACAATTACAAGTGGGGACGGCGAAGGGTTGAAATTGTAAATCAAACGACGTAATTCATAATTTATTTCAACGCAAATGTTAATATTTAAGAACGCACCAGCTGTTTAATACAAAGTTTGTTTGGCTCATAATTAATCGCTTATTTGATGTTTCATCAAGCTTTTTAATAACTTACTATAATTTAAGATATGGATACGCGTGAAAAACAAAAAAGCAAAATGCCATATCAGAAAATATTCCCTTTTTCGAAGTCGATGACGTATATATCGTTAATTAAAAAATTCCTTATTAACTTTTAGATATAAAATGCACGGTTTTTGCTGTAATAAAAATTAACATCGCTGATTAACAGCTGGATTAATGCCATCAATACAGAAACGCAATATATCATCTCACGGTTTCATTTTTTATGACATAATTTACTGTCTTTATTAATAAGTACATTCCACACATTAGAGTCATCGTTGCAATTATAACAAAACACCTGTACTGTAAATCCTTTTAAGTTCATGTCATCAATATTAAACAATCTCTTTGTCGCAACACTAAAAATTGAACAAGATATATCGTCGAGGACTCCAGCCACTGAATGTAAAAAAGCGTTTTTATGATTATTTAATAGACCAGTAGACGTGCATAGAACGAAATCAGAATAGATAAGCGCGGTCACGTAAAACTTTTACACTAACGACCTCCATACACAAACAAATTGTACTGAATTTTCCATTGCCATGTAAATCGGTGGACTGCGGCCTATGGAACTTTTTTATGTGTTTATGTGTCACATTTAGAACTGATTTATAAGGCACGATATTTAAAAAAAAATCTTATTAGTAGATAGATATAAATAATTAAAAAAAAAGTCATTTGTTTAAGAGTGATGATAAAATGTAGTTTATGCCTGTTGTGCTCTTTTATTAAGTAATGTATTTTGTCCTTATTTGTACTTTTCCCTGTGGTGCACAATAAAGTATTTTTGTTTGTTTGTTTGTTTGTTAGTTTAATTTACCTGGTGTAATTATTTGTCTAAGGGCCGATTTTTCAATGCTTGGATAAAACTTATCCGTCCAATAAAGTATTACACGATAATATTAAAATGTCACGTAAACTGTCAAATACAGGCAATTAGAATACGTTTTTAAAATGATAGTTTTATACATTATTCGACGAATAAGTTTTATCCAAGCATTGAAAAATCAGCCCTAAGATTAATGCTATGACCTATTCAGTTGTTTGTTTGACACATGTTTTGAACTTCCTTGCTTTATTATGAGAAATACGTATGTTGTTTACCTTATCTTGTAAAATCGAGACTTGTTTTCATTAGTCACCTTCTGGAAATGCAAGTCAGAACTTAACAGTGTTAAAGTTCAAATACTTACAAGCATACCAACACATATAGTGTCTCTTTACAGGAGGTCTGTACATGGGCGTAGCCACGGTGGGGCAGGGTGGGGCGCTTGCCCCACCCTGGCTCTGACCTGGAAGGTACCTAACCAAATCTAAAAAACTTAATTATCTAGGTACCAACTACAAAACTTAACATCCGTTAAAAAATTCTCACTCGAAAGTTGTCAGTCGACACAAAAAGCTTGCGCTTCTAGTGATCCATTGAAATGTTACATTTTTTAGGCCTGACCTTGAGTTTTTTAGAGGACGCAATTTTATTTTTTTGATGTGTAGGGGGGGTCAGTGTGAAGCTAAAACCAAGTTTGTGGGGTCGCCACCCTTGTCCCATGGCCGCCATCTTGAAAATAGCGGTTGAAATGGTTTTAACGATATATCTCTTAAACTATTTATCTGATAATAAAACAATTTTAACATTATTTGTTGCAAATTAAATTCTCTACAACTTTGTTTCAGTAACTTTTTGTCGTAGAACTATAAATAAAAAAGTTATAAGCGAAAATGTTCAGAAATTAGAGCTATGTATTTACGTTTTTCAATAAAACTTTTTTTTATCATTTTACGAAGAAATGATATAAGACTATTTTTGTAGATTGTTTTTCGAGGAACAACTTTTATATACAACATTTTTTCATTACGTCAATAGCTAAGGTTTTACAGCGCTCAGAAGTGAGTACTATTTTTCAGTAGTAACTATACATAATAAATTGGCTATTGGCTCTTTTCCCAGACTCCACAACAATGGAAGCACACTGCAGAACATTTCAGCCCTGCTTTTCGACGTAAAAAAAACGCACTTCCAGACTCTACCTCCTGGGTTGTGGGGAAAAGATTCAATAATTAATTATTAATAATATTGTTAAATTAATTATTAAAAATATTATTATAACAAAAATAAAATAATTACTGATGAAAAATTATTATTAGTACACACATAATATATCGTATTCTGTATAGTAAAGAGTACTTAAAATAGTACTCACTTCGGATGGCTGTAAAACCTTAGCTATTTACTTAATGAAAAAATGTTGTAAATAAAAGTTGTTCTACGAAAAACAATCTACAAAAATGGTCTGATATAATTTCTTCGTAAACTTATAAAAAAAAGTTTTATTGAAAAATATAAACATCTTTAATTTCTGAACATTTTCGCTTATAACTTTTTTGTTTATAGTTCTACGACGAAAAGTTACTGAACCTAAGTTGTAGAGAATTTAATTTGCAACGAATAATGTTAACATTGTTTTATTATCAGATAAATAGTTTAAGAGATATATCGTAAAAACCATTTCAACCGCTATTTTCAAGATGGCGGCCGTGGGACAAGGGTGGCGACCCCACAAACTTGGTGATAGCTTCACACTGACCCCCCCTACACATCAAAAAAATAAAATTGCGTCCTCTAAAAAATGCGACCCCAAATGTAACTTTTCAATGGACCATAGGTACTTATGTTGCATAATTTAAACCACCTTTGGGTCCTTTGGTACTGTTACCCCATTAAATAAAGCTGTTTTTATTTAGCCAAATACGCACTAAATTTCCCATCCAATTTCACTTTTGTTTTAAGTTAAGGGTCACTTACTGACCATAAAAGCACAAAAAGCTGACATATCCAGATGGAGCATCGCTCGCAATCTTAAATAAAAGTTTTTGGCCGATATCTCGGAAACTATCCACTTTAAGGCAAAAAATATGTGGATTTTTTTGAAGATAGTAAAATTTTACATCTTTTTTACTTTGTAAACTTTTTTGTAAAACTTTCCGTTTACGATTTATGGCCTATTTAATGAGCCGGTTAATCGTTTTTGGCAAGTAACTCTTTAAATATTGGATTAATCAATGAAAAGCATATATCCTTTTTTTAAGATAACTTTAACGTTTAATGGGCACTAGAAAAAATTTCAAACAAAAGTTGTAGAGAATAAAGGTAGGTATCTAAAAACTACGTACATGCATTTTATTGATTAATCCAATATTTTACGAGTTATTAGCCAAAAACGATAAACCGGTTCATTAAATAGTCCATAAACCGTAAGCAGCAAGTTTTACAAAAAAAGTTTACAGAATATAAAAGATGCGAAATTTTATTTTCTACAAAAAAGTCTATGTAACTTTTGCCATAAAGTGGATAGTTTTCGAGTTATCGGTCAAAAACTATAAGATTGCGAGCAAAGCTCCACCTGGATCTATCAGCATTTTGTGTTTTTATGGTCAATAAGTGACCCTTAACCTAAAACAAAAATAAAATTGAATCGGAAGTGCGAGGTTAAATGCTTTGCTTACTGAGTTATGTCTATCTACGTTGATTTATACATTATTATTTCAGCTTGATACCGCCACGCGTTCTTGAAAAAAAAGGTATTTTTAGACAGACGGACAACAAAGTCTGCCTGTCTGTTTTTCTGTCAACACCCTTTTTCTCAGGAACGCATGGAGGTATTAAGCTGAAATTTATATCGAATACTCAAGTCTACGGACTCTTAAAGCTGTGAAATATCAAAATCAAAAGATACAGCCGTTTTATGCTACAAATTATCGCAAATTTCGACATTCGCAAGGGAATCAAAATTACCTACATTGTACTTCCCGTGGACACAAAGTCTTGTAATTTGGTTAAAAGCAATGTCTTATAGCACAGATAAAGGAAAAATTGCTAAAACATACATTTAAGAGTTACAACATAATAAAAAGTAGGTTTGTTCGGAGCTCTCGGAGCGCGAATCCGACTCGCACTTGGCCGGTTTTTTTTTGCCCCACCCTGTGCCCATGGCTAGCTACGCCCATGGGTCTGTAAATCGAAAAATAAAACCTTTATTTGTCAGAACAAGTTTAATGCTTTTGATGACAATACGTGTACATCTGTTGAAGCCAAGGTTTAAAGGTATTAATCAAAATTATCTAAAATCCCACAATTTAATCTGAGTCAAGTCGGCCTGGGCGCATTGCCCCATAAATTATTATGTACTAAGAATCTTAATAAAGCGGCTCTGCCTTTTGTAATAAATGACGAAACAAAAATAAGATCTGAATACTAAATTCGTTTTGAATTACTTGATTCTTGTTGAAGTACCTACTTCTATTTGATAAATTATTGTTTTGCTAGTAATAAATTGGATAAGCAAAACGTAATTTTGTTAAATTTAGAATATTAAATAATTAATGATTATGTAGGTAATAATTAATTCAACAATCAATGAGATATAATGCTTATTACCTATTGAACAAATTAATATTTTTTAATAAATTAACTGTCTCTACCTAAGGTCTCTACATTGTATTTGTGATACTTTGGTTTTTCTAAAGCAATTGATCCTAACAACATCACATACATAACATCTAACTTGGTGGAATATTTCAAGTTTATTTTAACCATCCTTTAATAATATAAATAAAGTATAATAATATTTAATTTAAATGAGGAACTGATAATATTTAGTCAAACTTTCAGTACTTTAGCTGCTTTAAGTAAGAATTAGGTACAATAAGTTATGGTCAAGTAAGGATAGACTAAATTCAAAGTGCACGCGGTTTAAGTCATTTGGTCAGTGTAGAGTTCATAGTAAGTCTGGACAATAGTTATTTCCTTAGAGCAGGTCATTAAAGTGTCGTAAGCAAACCGCTAAGCTACTCCTTTAAATTATTCTGAAACTATTTGTATTTAAGTGATATTTAGTCTTTGTAAGACCAATTTATACTTGTTCGTTTATTGGAAATGAAAATTACAAGGATTTTTAGAGACATGTGGTAGCATATACTAAAAGTATTAGTTTTTGTTGAGCTTCACGCAAAATATGATGAAAGCTTTTTCAATGAAAAAAATTTCAAAATTTAAGTGTGAAAATTGAATTGTGTGTACATTTAAATAATCAACTAATCAACATTCTTTTTTAATATTTGCATACCCAATCAATGGGTAGAATGTATTAGCCACATAATATTGTAATCAAAACATCTAAAATTTGTAACTACATTCTTGCAAATAAATATAATTTGAATTTGAATTTGAATGTTGTAGGTTGTGATAACTATTTATTAATAAAAAAATATAATAAATTACTATTGATTATTTATCCATTTCCCTTTACTTCATCAGAATACAAACACGTTAAGTAATTGGTAGATCTATAGGAATAACAATTAAATTTTTCACATCTACAATCAACATGTTATGTTTCATAATTAAATATGTTAATTGTGATTTTGAGAACCCTGCTGGATTTCTAATTCTATTACATATGTTATTATTATATTTGCAAAATATATATCTTGTATTATTATGCCTTTGACCATTGACTCAATTCTAATATCCGTAAGCTATATTTTGCGTATAAAAGCCGAGTGACAAATAGGAATGAATGGAATCCTACATCATTTCAGACGGTGAAAAGCTCCCGAATTAATGTTTTCCCTGAAAATATATCGTTTGGAAATAATAAATTACTCCTTTGATGACGACAAAATAACCACTAGTAAGTACTTTATAAATTCCTATTTTCAGTTATATTAACTAATAAGCTACGTACATACATTATGCAAAAACAATTTGTACAAAACAATATTGTACTTAATACATATTACTTATACGTTATATAAATGACTATTTGAATTATCTTGGATCAGCATGGTGCCTTAGATATCTAACAGATATTCCATAGTTCTCATGCGTTCGTTACATAACTTAACAATAATAAGAAAATACAATCACAGAACATTTAAATCACGGCTTTCATAAAGCTCCTCTAGTACAATAACGTTAATGTTTATCTCCATTCTTCACGCGATGCGTTGAGTTTAAATCCAAACTCGGTCTCAAAACATTAGACTGTATAATGCTTCTTTGTATTTTCTACTGGGACGTATTTCTAGATTTTGTATCTCTGCCAGAGGGAAATATCTCTAGAGATAGATGTGGTAGGAATGTACGTAAACATGTTTACTGTTGCCGATTAAAACATTGAGTACTGAACAATAATTCATTGTGAGCAACGTGGATAGTTTCTTGAATAAGTTGTATTGAGCTGAGACTCTATTATCGTTGGATTGTGAGATCGCTATCGAGTAACGTGTTAAGTCTTGAGCATTTAAATTGCAATATACACCTGAACAGTCATTAAAGAAGCTATTTATAATTTTGATATATTCCAATTTGAATAATGTCATTCCTGAGGTGTTAATGAGGGATAATATTACCTCATTACCAATCATTAACACCTTACTAATAAGTACTTGAGGAGTTAAACCGAATGTAATAAAATTCACTTTAAAAACCGACGTGACAATGATATATTGCTAATACATTATGAATGCATTTAGAAAACTATCTCGCTGTATGAAAAATATATTCCTTCATTTATTTTCTCCTTGAGATGATATGAATAGTGTTTATGTGAAGAAAAATAAAAGTTAGAGCACTTTAAGCGACAAATGGCTAACTTGCAATTGACAGTATTAAGCAGCTGCCTGCATGCCAGAATTGTACTGTATTTGTTTTGTTAAGAGGACTATTCACTTGATATCGAGATTTAAAAATTACTTGTTTGTAGCCAGGAAGCATTAAAATAAAATATGTAACACTAGATAACTCGATTATATTAAGGGGGCGCATAAAGCAAAATAACCAATCTTCTATTAGATGATACGTGTAATATGCAAGACCAAATCTAAAAAATAAAATATATATCAAACTAGATGATATGTTCAACGATTCTGTTTAATCAAAAACATAAAATATTAAAATTTACTCGATAAAAAAAAATCACCAAGTTAGCTCTAATTTTCACACTTTTACGTTTTCTACTTGACATGGTAATACTTATTATGATTTTTTTTTCATAAACAATTATATTAAAAGATTTGCAAGATATTTGTCAGAGCATTTTGTGTAATTACTTTTAGTTTTGGTTTTATCTGCGATAAACCACTTTTGGCGCTTTTTTTTTCTCGAGATAAACGTTTGATTTTGTCACAGCTAGTGTTAAAAGTACAGTCAGTAGTAGCTAGAACATTGACATATAAATTATACATGTATATTATTGGAACGAAGTTCCTTATTATGATTTTTGATTACTATTGCAAGGCAAGAGCTGCAACTTTATTAAACTGCAATCATTCCGAGCAAAAACCAATTCGCCGTTCTAAAAGCCCCTTTATGAAGGCAGCGGGGTTGTCACGGCGCCTAGCGGGTTGCCAGATACAAGTTTTTCTTTGATAGAGTTCAAATAAATCTGCGCCAAGATCAGCATTGCAGACGCCCGCGGACGTGCTGAATTTAGATTTTGAAACCGTTGCATTCCGCGGTATATTACGTACATTCTTATTTAAATCGAATATGTGAGTTCGGTTTTTTTGACGACTGAATTGGTGGACATATTTCTTTATTAAGATAGGTAGTAAGTGATATCAAACTTTTTACATGTCACTATAATTACCGAGAAAGATTTAAGTACTTGTAATCGAAATACCTTAATAAACATAATATATGAAACATTAAAATAATATATTGGAGGAAATTTGCTTGAAAATTTCGACTCTCTTTAACTCCTGAACTCTACTTCTCTGCCTAATTCTAAATAACTATGAAACTTCATTCGTTAAATGCTACATTGTCTATGATAGTTTACTTTAATTTTTATTAAGTAGATAGCATTTACGGACTAAAGTTAACATTTTCACTTTTAATTATAGTTCGAAATTACTTAAATCACTGCAAAAGTTTCCAATTTACGAGATTTATTCGCAACTAATATGTTCCCTAAATACAATATTTATTATTTTCAGACAATTTCATACTTTGTTCGCAGTGTCCTCTCGAGCACGATCCCGTTCATCCAATTCAAGATGATCCGTGAAAGTGTTCAATCAGAAATATATTTCACCATTTTATTATCGAACACGAGGGTCATGAGAGACCATCTTACACTGGTTATACGTGTACGTTGAGAAGCGAATATGAATAATGCATTTTTGTTTTGGATTTTTATGAGGAAAGTTTTGATTATTTTCAGTTCGGTAACAAGTATATATACAACAGAAAAGTACGGACTCTTCGATGCGCAGAGAATAATTGGCAAAACTCCCGTTTCAGAGGTAGAAATGGATTGCTTTGCAATAATTTTGAAGTGGGAAAGTTATTTGTGGTCCATTATAATTGATTTATATACTTACATGAGATTAGTACGTAAAATTAATGTAGCTACTACCTATTTTTGGTAAATTTACTTTGAATGTTCAATTGTGCGTGTACATTCAATTCCTTTTGATCATATAATGAATTCGATATCGATTTAAATTGTTATACGTATTGTTAAAACTTGGGTTGTTAAATATAATTAAGGTTTAAAAGGAGCGGTTGATACATATAAATTTTTTTGTGAAGGCGTACCTATACCGACTATAGACTATTTATTTTAAAGCTTTTTATCGCTCTGTGTTAATTACTTATTAAAAAATAGGATCAATAAACTATCAAGCAATCATTGACAATTGTATCTATCTATGTAATATAAGCAATATTTAAACACACGCGTAGTTCATTTACCTTTAAACAATTCGTTTCTATCGCGACTACTAAATAAAACAGTCGTTATAGTCACTCGAGGAGGTGCGCGTGTAATAAAAACTACAAAAATAAGTATGTAATATATTCATCTCGCTACATTTATCATGTTCCCAGTTATTGTTTGTCCGGTATGCGCAGCTACGTTAATGTGGACGAAATTCGGACGGCAAAGATTATATTGCGACGTAGATGTGTCATGTTTTATTTTATTTTTGTACCAGTCACCTGACATTATGAAAATGACATGATAGCGTATAATTAGTATTAATTATTAAGTGGTGAAAAACTATTAACTATGCTTATTGGTTATATTATTTTTTTATATTATTAGTTTATGGATCCTAAAATATATGCCCGATTCGAACACAAACGATTGATTTCGTAAGATTTTAAGTCTGTAGCGTACAACCATATGAAATATAACAATAGGTAGGTACTAAATTTTCAATGACGAAGATTTTTAGTAATAATTTGAAACGAAACTTATTTATAATTCAAAAATCTTTAGGTAATCAGTTGTAGTAAAACAGTAAATCCAATCCAATAAGTGTAAGTCAAAATCATCCAGAGTGTTTATAAAGTTGTTTTGTTTTCTTACATATCTGCGATACAATATCTATGACATAAATGACTTTATTCGAATTCTCCGAAGAAATTGCGAGGATATTCCCCACTCGCGCGGAACCCGTGAATTTCGAGAAGACAATTTTTCGCTGTTCGGCAGACGACGCTTTTGTTTTTTGAGATTAACACAAAAATTCGCTAACTACCACATAATAAGTACAAAAATGTTTTAAATTCGCGCATTCCTGCATGACCTGTTACGAGCCATATTATTTTACTCTTAGTTTTTGCTTTTAAATGTCAATTTTGTGTTTTTAGGGTTCCGTAGCCAAAATGGCAAAAACGGAACCCTTA
>CAJQZN010036298.1:0-11338 GCA_907164685.1 Colias eurytheme | reverse complement strand
ATTTAATGCATTTAAGTACTTATTGAATCTGAGATGCAGGTACGCTTTATCCACTTTTGATTCATTCCCGATTGTGGTGTGATTTTAAGAAGATAGTTCATTAAGTAAGTACAAGAGGAATCCTCTGTGGATTTACGTATTTTAACGACAATGTCGTTGTTCACGAAGGCGCGGCGAGTCGAATTAAGAGATCATTTTGTTACGATTCATCTGTCATTGTGAGATGAAACTACTAAAGTCTAAACCCTGTTTTAAAAATAACTGTCGATGATCTAGGTACCTACCTACTATTTTGGTAAAATACGTTTAGATTCAGATTCAGTACAGTACATTCAGCCACATCATTCAGCGCATATAATTATTTGTTTGATTTTAAAACTCGCGCGGCTACTGTTTTGACCGGAACAAGGCCCTAGCCTGCGAAATTCAAAATTTTAACAAGTTTATTTAATTTTTTGCTAGGGTTGCCACTGTTGCGTATGATTTTTAGGGTTCCGTACCCAAAGGGTAAAACGAGACCCTATTACTAAGACTCCGCTGTCCGTCTGTCTATCCCTCTGTCTCATGAACCGTGACAGTTAGATAGTCGAAATTTCATATGATGTATTTCTGATGCCGCTGTAACAACAGATACTAAAAAACAGAATAAAAAAGACGTGTGGCACTCGGGGACTGCCACGGTAAAGCTATTGCATAGCATGCCTTCAAGCCACACCTCCGAGCCCGTCGGAGTGGAGAACGTAAGGTTTTTTCGTAACGGAATTTCTCGATTCGGTCACCGCGCTTAAGGCCCGCGATAGAAGCTATACAATAGCTTAATAAATATTTAAGAAGCTCCCATACAATAAGCCGTGATTTTTTTGGCGTTTTTATAGATAATGGTACGGAACTCTTCGTTGCGCGAGTCCGACTCGCACTTAGCCAGTTTTTTGTACATGGTGCATGTACATACAACATACTTAGTCGTCTAGTAGGGACACGGCTTTATAAGAACTAATAATATTTTGCTGTAGCCATATACCTACCTACGTATAAAAGCCACGCGGCTTTATTATTTTGATGTAAAGCTTTTTTCTATTTACATATTACAGAAGATAACGAAGAACCTTATACGTCGCTGCCTCTGGAGAAGCTTTTTTCACCTTCTAGCGATATTCAGTCCATATTACATCTCATTCCACAAGATGCACAGTTTTTATAACGGTCTCATTAGTGATGATGCAATAGAAGACCACATAGATGGACTAGACACGGTGGATTTCGAAATCCAATTTGATGATAACGTCGAATAAACGTCCTATATAAGTATTATTTTATTAATTAAAGCTTTAATTACGATATTATAAATACATAGTTTCATTTATATCATTAAATCCCTGGGATGTGGTTCCTTTTTGTATAAGAGAAAACCTATCAATTGATAAATGTTAAAAGGAACCACATGCACATTTTCTTAATTATCTAGAAAGTTTAAGAATATTCAGAGCAAATTTATATACACATACTTAAATAAGTAATTTATCAATGAATTTAAATAAAATAAATTTTAATTTTACTTCGTCTAACAGAGCTGCAAATGTTTTTGTAAATCCTTTGATATCTCAGAAGTGCGTTTTTGCTGGGTGGTTCCTTTTTGCTTAAATACGGACAATTACTTTATTACGTAAATTATACGCTAAAGTTATTCCTTGACATGTCCAGATGATCATATCGAAAGTTCCCAAGCGTGGGGGGGGGGGTGGTTATGCTGAGGGGGTATTAGGGGGGGAAGGAAACTTAAAGGAACTTTATTTAGATTTTTGCTCATAAGTCTTAACCTGCACAAATAGCATTATGGTTACTTCTAGGTAAATTTTCTATATAAAAGGTCTTTGAAATTATGTCGTAGGTATTAGGTATATTTTTAACCCCCGACGCAAAAAGAGGGGTGTTATGTCCGCTATGTGTGTATTGCGTGTCTGTCTGTGCCACCGTAGCTCGCTAACGGGTAATACGAATTAGATGCGTTTTTTTGTTACATTAGTTGTTTATTACATTATATAGGGGTAAGTGGGAATGAAAAAACCGAATGTTAGTTGTTAATGTAGGTTGTAGGTTATACCCAAGTGATTTATCAAATGAAAATAGACGACATGTCAGAAACAATTAGTCAAATTTTATCAAAATCGGTTCATCCATTTATTTGATATAGGGGTAAAAGTGGGAATAAATAAATGAATTTTATCAAATATACTCAAGTGACGTATCTAATGAAAGACATGACGTGTAAAGTACAATAAGACATATTTTATCAAAATTGGTTCATCCATTTATTGGATAAAAGTTGTCAAATATACCTAAGTGGCATATCAAATGAAAAGGCATGACCTGACGTGAGAAGTATAATGAGGCATAGGTATTTAATCAATATCGGTTCATCCATTTATTATATAGTAGAGGGGTAAAAGTGGGAATGAAAAAAACGAATGTTGTCTGTTATACCCAAGTGATATATCAATTAATGAAAAAAGACAACCTGTCAGTAACAACAAGTCAAATTATATCAAAATCGGTTCATCAATTTATTTGATATAGGGGTTAAAGTGGGAATAAATAAATAAATTTTATCAAATATACTCAAGTGACGTATCCAATGAAAGACATGACGTGTAAAGTACAATAAGACATAATATTTTATCAAAATTGGTTCATCCATTTATTGGATATAATATGTAGGTATAAAAGTGGGAATAAAAGTTGTCGAATATACCCAAGTGGCATATCAAATGGAAGGGCATGACCTGACGTGAGAAGTATAATGAGGCATATTTAATCAAAATCGATTCATCCAATAATTATTATATGTAGGGCAAAAGTGGGAATGAGAAAAACGAATGCTGTCTGTTATACCCAAGTGATATCAAATGAAAAAAGACGACCTGTCAGACACAATTAAGTAGTCCAATGTTATCAAAATCGGTTCATCCATTTATTTGATATAGGGGTAAAAGTGGGAATAAATAAATAAATTTTATCACATATATTCAAGTGACTTATCTAATGAAAGACATGACGTGTAAAGTACAATAAGACATATTTTATCAAAATTGGTTCATCCATTTATTGGATATAGGTATAAAAGTGGGAATAAAAGTTGTCAAATAATATACCCAAGTGGCATATCAAATGAAAGGGCATGACCTGACGTGAGAAGTATGATGAGGCATATTTAATCAAAATCGGTTCATCCATTTATTGATTTATAGCGGTAAAAGTGGGAATGAATAATCGAATGTGGTCAAATAATATTATCAAGCGGCATATCAAATGACGTGTGAATTACAATTAGTCATGTTTTATCAAAATTGGTTAATCTGTTTATTACATATAGGGCACCTTAGGGGTGATAGTGGGGATACATAATCCAAATGGAGTACCAAACGAAAGGATATGACATCTACATAATATATAGGTATATGATTAGACATGGTTTAGAATTTAGATCAAAATCGGTTCTGCCATTTACTAGGAATGAAAGGGAAAAGTTGAAAGTCTGTGAAAGTAGAAGGAATATGGGAGCGGGAGAATAACCACATCCTGGAAATTTTGAACTCTTCTGTACCTAAGTTTTATAGCTCAGTTTAGTAATAAATGTTACTAACAGTTCTTTTGTATTATTATTTATTTTATTTCTTAACTTTATAATAATGTGTAAGTACTTATAATTTAGTTGTATATGATAGTACGTGTTTCAAGACGTGTTTACTCAATAATTGTGTGTTAAGTAGTAACTACTATGCAGTCACTATTCCACGCGGACGAAGTCGCGGGTACAGCTAGTAAACAATATATTATTAAAATTGTGTGTCGCTCTGTGATAGAAAAAGTTGTAAATTCCATTAAACAATAATTATTCGTGCATTTTCTTATTGCTAATTCTAACAAGAAAATTACAATTAAAAAATTCTAAGATCTATGCCTCATAATGAACACTCTATTATCTAAACTAAATTATTATAGTAAACAATAACAGTTAAAAATAGACACCTAAAATAACTGTAACTGGCAATATTTATACATGGTGTCACCTAATAACATCTCATATCATACATCCAAATCGCCACCGCTCATCCCGACCGTTCCCATAGCCGCGCCCTTACCTCGGCCGACGACCGCGGCCTTTCAATCTGCGGTAATAAGCCTTCGCCCGCAGCCCTAAGTAGGTGTGAAACAAGTGAACAAAACAAAAGGTCTGCCAAACGTTCGCACTGCCTTTGTTGCTGTTGCGTTTGTACGATTCCAACTAACAGGCGAAATTATATGATGCGATTTTGAATTATTCGACATCATCTCTTATACAAAGCAAACATAATGTTTCATTCTTATACAAGAATCAACACTTACACTTTCTTATTAGATCTTCTAGTTTATATAATGTATATTAAAGTAGAAAACAAACTTATAAGAACATTTCCACTCATTTAACAGACATCTCGATTTGTATTAAACAGATATAATATAGTTATTACAAACCGTAGGTAACCCACGTATTGTAGGTACATCAAATGAAAACTAGACGAGCTTGTTACATACCTAGTTTACACAAACACATTTAAAACATTATCAACCTAAACATCACATTTCTTACGCGACAAGCATCTTCTCTCAACGTTAATCAGTATAATCACATCAGAAGTATGTTAAAAGTGAGAAATATAACCCATTATAGTGGCGTAGTGCCTTCAAGCATCATGCGGAGGGTTAACGATCCCTGCGGTCAGCGAGACCAAATGCATTTGAACTCGTCTAATATAAACTTACTGCCTTTACACTGAACTACGTTATATTTATAGTTCTTATAAGAAAGTGTTAACAGATACATTGATCGGTGATTAGATAAGTAATTTGTTATAAAGTATGTAATTATCTTCAATTAAATAATCATAATAGTGGTAAATTGATAACTTACTAAAATAATATTGTACAGCCCCGTTTTTACTTATTATCTATCTATATACAATCGATTTTATTTATGTTGTCACAATTAACTCGCACATTGTTAACACTCCAAATATTATCTTCAATAACAGTAAACTCTTTGGCTGGTTCATAATCTCAAATAATTTACTGTAAATTCAAAACAAAACCTAAGAAATATTATATCAGGTGGATGCTATAAACTCAAACTCAAACATTTATTTATTCAATTAGACTACTTTTAGTAGCACTTTCGAATCGTCATTACATAAGTATTTTTAACATTTACCATAAACTTGATATATAGCTTACAGCATTAGTTATAATTCTTTTTTATGCGATAGAAAGACAAATGAGCAGTCGCTTCACCTATTGGCAAACAAGAAATACTGCTTATAAGCATTTGTGAAATATTACAGCGGGCGTAAAGAAATGTGAATGATTGCAACGTTATATATTCCCATATTATGTTATGCAGTGTATGAGAGTTGTACTTCCGATTCTCACCATAGATACATTACATTAATACGCAACACATTTTAGTGTTTTTAGAAGGTATCAAAAGTATGCTGACTGAAATATTTTTGGTTAAAAAAATTCATTGAAAAATGTATCTCTACTTAATCGATAGATATTTGATCAATATAATAACTTCCATTGCATGTTTTTAAAAACGCTTAGGTATGTACCTATACTCTACTAGGCTAAACCATGTGGTTTAGCCTAGTAGAGTATCTTTAAGGAACTCTACAAATTAAGTAACATATATAACGTTAAGATTTACGTAGAGCATTTTTCAATCATACTTAAACATTGATTGGTTCAGAACAAAAACTAGATAACTACTCTATCGGTACCTCATAGTTATTGAAAAATGCACATAAAAAGAGAGAGCCTTGCCCGTGTAAACGCATTTGCGGCTGTATTACTGTTATTTGCTCACCTGTTATTGTTTTACAATATACAGAAAACCGCATTCGAAAACACTGAAATGGCTTGCAAGGCGTTCGCAATAATGGGTAAACTATTATTGCATAAAACTAATTTTCGCTCGCATTCTTTCATTTTAACTGAGTCAGATTTAATAAACATGCTATGTTCAGAAATTATTATATCTACTATTGTTTTGTATTATAAATCCTCATTAAGTGCCTATTTGTGTAAAGTTTTTTATGGCTCTCAAAATTTGCTTTTTATGTAGATTTGTACAATGTTTATATCAAGAAGTTTGTATAGGCCTATACTGTTTTTTAGCCTAAAATAGTATGTGATATGTTCTCGCTTTTGTATAACAAAATTAGACAAAGAATAATAATGCGCTAGTATGAGTTAAAACTTCTTCATATTCTTCAAAAAACACGTGTTAAAGAATTTTAAACACATCTCACTTTTCTCTTAATAACTAATGTAAAAATACTATAAGTGGGATAAAATTAATATGTTATTTTAACTCCTTTCGCCGCACATATGTGGCACATAGTTGTACAATTGGACAGCTGTCAACGATCATAAATATCTAACTAGGAAACACGAAAATTAAAAAAGGCTGCGTCGTGTACAACATTAATCAGAGCTCAGAGAAGGCGTAGAGAATTTATTTTACGATTGCTACACCGATGAAACGTTAAAAATGTTTGTATATTATGCCAACGTACACAGATATATGTATTTGTGTATGCTAGATACCGCAAGCGCGATCACACTCTAAACTTGATGAAATTATCACACTTTTTATCACATATATAATTAATTTCTTTTTGATATCATTTTCAAGTTGAAATCCTTAATATTTCCTTCATCAAAAGAAATACAATTGGATCAAAGTTTCAAAAAAAATAATTTACTTTCCACACTTAGTCTATGACGTTATATTGTTAGAAGCGATCAACGATAACAAGTATGCCGTGTAGCCCCACTCCATCGCTGACTTCTAAACGTAAACTGTTCTGTGCTATACCAGGGTTACCACATGTAAAACATGCTGCTAACAAAAGACTAGTCACTTTAATTGATTCTATAAAAGTAAACGATTTTTGTGAATTGTGAAAATTTTAAAGAAATTTATAAATTGCATCTACTTCACCATGTGTTTGTGTAACAATCAGAAATTTAAAAGTAATTTTCTCACTAAAAGTTTTCTTATAATATTAAGATTTATAAAAATAGCATTTGAAAATGTAAACTTTCTTTGTCAAGAATTAAACATTAATTATTTTAACAAATTATTACAAATCAAACGCCTTAAAATAAGCTACACAAATCCCCTTACAACCATACTCAAGAACCTAATTCCAAACGCAAGTGAGAAAATAAATCCCGTGACACGAAAGAAAGCACCTCATATCGGGTAACCCTATGTTAGCTTTTTATTACTACAGGTTTGGGCCGTATCGATCGAATTTAACTCTCGAGATATCATAATCACCGGTCTGCGTTTATCGAAATATATAATCGTATAGCCGCAATAAATTCGTCTCATTTTAATAACCTGGGGGGTTACCGTGACGTTTTAAGGCAGTATTAATTCCAGAGTGGAAAAGGGACAGAGACTAGATATATTGTCTAGCGTCATCACCTTCCCACACTGGATATAATACTGCTTAGGCATCATGGAGCATTTAATGTTGTCACATGAAGAGTTTACGCGCTTTTGGAGAATTCGCTGTTAAACGTTTTCTTGGTACTAGTCCGGGATACATCGCCCATTTTTGCAAGTGATTACTATCAAGCTAATTTTTCGTGAGTAGCTTTATTTTGATGAGATGCCCAATAATTTCATGTACGAAACTCTCGATTGTGGTAGCTTACAGAGGTAACAAGGATAAAAATTTTTGATTTGACGGTTCTCAAATATTTATTACGCTATTTGTAGGACAATATGTCTGTTGAATTATATAAGTATTAAATAAGTGAAAATAAAAAAATCAGCTGGTTAGTAATCATTTATGATGACTTCGTTATCGATACACATTGGAAAGGGGGACTCTTTGATCGAACCATAGATTTTGTAGGACAAATATTTTTTCGAATAATTTAGATAATTATCTTGAGATTGAACAAAAAAAAACATTCAGTTAGTAATTAATATTTGAGAACCATCAAATCAAAATATTTTATCCTTGTTTCCTCTGGTAGCTACCACAATCGAGAGTTTTGTACATGAAATTATTGGGCATCTCATCAAAATAAAGCTACTCACGAAAAATTAGCTCGATAGTAATCACTTGCAAAAATGGGCGATGTATCCCGGACTATACGGTCTATTCATATACATAGATGATCGAGCTTTTATCAAGTACTTCAAATGAAATCAATTTCGATTATACACATTTATAGATTGAAGTATCAATAACGTGGTTTTAATGCATATATCAATTTCCGAGTAAGATGGGAATAATACCGAAATATATCGACATTTTTAAGTGAAAATGATCGTAAAATTAAGACTGTACAAAATAAATGAATGTGTAGTAACTTATATTGAATCTGTTTGTCTAAATTTGCGGGTAAAAACTATTTTAAAATAATGTCTCCTTCCTATACATTTTTAAGTTTGTACACAGCTTGAATTTATTTCAACATAATACACATCTTAACAATCTTACATTGAAATATCAAACATTTTAAAATAGGTTTATAGACGTATGAGTACATGCAACAAAAAGCTGTACTCCCACCACAATATAAAAGACATCAACGGGCCGGCGTGTACGAATATAACTCGTTTCTAATATTTATAGGCTCTGACGCCTAATCTGACACCAATCCAATAGTATCAAGTTGTCTTCAAGTAGAAACATAAATTATTCAAATAAAGTAGCCGACTGGATAACATTTCCATACCATGTTTATCGGGAATTTACTTATATGTGCATGTTTAAAAAATTCCCGCGTCGACCGTTGCATTAGTTGTGACCAAATGAGATGTAAGTACAAATTAAAATATTTTGCTCGCCAATACTAGCAATTTAAGCTCAACTGTTGAAACATTGGTTTCCTACAAGTGAACACCTCTGGCTAACTCTTCGAGGAATAGAATGCATGCATTGTAAAGATACAATAGGCTGAGAGCCCAGGGGCACCGGACTACTTATTTTATACTTAGGACAAATTACACCGAAGTAAATGTACAATTTAATATTTTTATTAAAATCTAATTAATTGTTGTTTCCTGTAAAACTAATTATAACGATAAGAAACTAAATATTTAATTTTAATGTAATTTTATGATAAATCGCTAAAAATATTACAACATCAGAACCATTTCAACACAATTTTTCAAACGTAAATAATTGCTAAAGAAACAATGAGCGAATGCTAATAAAGCCAAATATATAACAGTTTCTAATTTAAGCAAAACAATTTCGACGAAGATTATACGCCTCTGTGAACAGAAACGTAATTAACTTAACTATGATGATATTAATTTGATTTGCCTCTTATTTCAATATTATTAACCGGCTATTATTATAATAGGCCTATTTGTTGCTTTATAAATTATAAGATTATGAACATTCAAACCAATTATATTATACCACTGTAGTCAAATATCGCTTATTATTCCGAAAGACTTGATTATATACTTATCATTTTTATTGCCTCGACTTTTGATGATACAGAAAGATAATGCTTATTAATTATTTATTCAAATTTAAATAATTAAATATTACTCATTTAGGCTCTTGTTAGCGTAAAACCGTTAGCTCTTAAAGGGTTCTGTATCAGGTTAAATCAGACTTCCGTTCCAAAGAAATTTACACAAAATTTATTGCCACTTGTTGGTATGTATTAAGAAATCAGGACATCAAGGTCCGGTCTACATTATTGTTATACCTTTAAATAAGAAACTTATATGGTTAATTTGTGTGATTTAACCTACTAATTTCTTGAGAAAATAGTTTTGCTGTCGTAGTATATGGTAATAATTACAATAATCTAAAATAACTTCATTCATTCTTCATATTGATTTAAGTAATTTAACTTATTACTAGAAGTACAACCATAATGCATTATAATTTTTACTACCTAGAAGCATTTTTTATCAAAAAGTTTATAAAGTACGTATTGAAATTATGATTCTCATTAACGGCATGAATTATTTAGTTAGGTGAATATTACAATAGTCGAAAATTATATGCAAATAAATATAGTCGAAGAAGACACTTCAAAATCATCACGCATCAGTCATTTCAATATTTAAAATAACAGTTTTTCACAAAACGCTAACGAATGTTTACAATGTACTTAATGAGAAGCAAATTTATTAACATGTATATTTATTAAACATTTTTTTGGTCAAAGCTCAATAATTTTGGCAATACACTGTATTTTCAAATAAAAATAAACTTGTCATTTTAATTCACTATTTTTACTTGTGTTTGATAAACCGAACATGAAAAAATAAAGAATTGAAAGAGATAATATAAAATATAGTTATTTCATACGAGTAAATGAAAATAACGCTAAATATCGTACACAAAACCGCCATCCATTACATCTTCAATACACACACATTCACTGTACCAAATGTAAATAATACAATAATAATTCATCCACACAGAATACTGTAGTGCTTTTAACGCGTCAATGTTATAATGAGGCGTGATGGCACTTAAAAATAAATGGTCGTGTCGATCGCTTAATTACTTATGAAAACACTTCAATACTCAGAATAACAGATCATGGCCGCAACGTGCACAATCATAGCGGGAACTCGGCGAATACAATTTTATTGACATTCATAGTTTCAAGCTCTTAGAGCTTTGCTGTTTTATAATGAAGTAATTTTACAGTTTCATTTGCAAAATGTTATAAAGAGGAAAGACTAAATTTTATATAAAATAAATATTGATTTTATGTTTGCAATTAACTACAAATACTGATAGATTTGAATTGTTTCATAAGTACATTATTCTTTTGTGAGATACGTTATTTATTTAATTTTCTTAGTTTTAATCTTACTACCTTGTAAAAAAATTGTAACAATACGATATGCATTATATTTTAAGAAAGAGGTCACCAAATTCTTATCATTTATATTATGAAAACGATTTTCATTTATCGTATAAAGGTGTATTCGTCAATATTACGAGTTTTTTATACCCTAAAAGGCACTAATACTTATATTCTTATTAGCTCTATCAATATCTAACACATAGAACACCAATAAATAAAAAATAAGACGTAAAAAAAACTTAAAATACTTTCACGAATAAACGGTCGCTAGTTGCGCCCGATTCTATAATGGTTAGAAGTATTTAACAAGAGATAAAATCTTAACAAAAGCGATTTGGCTGGCCGTCTTGTTTTGGTATGTATACACACATCTAGCTAACGTGTGTCCAGTATACGTTGAGCTTTAATGATCGTCCCGACTCTTCTA
>CAJQZN010036297.1:0-18551 GCA_907164685.1 Colias eurytheme | reverse complement strand
TCACTCGTGCCCAAGCGGCCGCCCGTGCACACGCAGAGCCTGTCAGGTATGTATCCGATAAAAAGCTCACTCACTCGTGCCCAAGCGGCCGCCCGTGCACACGCAGAGCCTGTCAGGCATGTATCCGATAACAAGCTCACTCAATTACAGAATGAAAAGCAGCGGCGTTTCGTGATGAACGGAACCTGTATAATTTTTTTTGGTATAAAGTTTGTAGGACAACTTCAATATGTTTGATGCTCTTTTTAGATGAAGGTTTCAATTTTTAAACTTAGTTCTTTGATACACCCACGTTAGGGGCCCCATGGGTCCCCCGTATAATTGATACGGCTGATACGAAGGTAGCTAGGGCTCCTGATGGAAAGCCTACACAGAAATAGGATTGTAAAGGTCACACGATGACATGATAAAAAACTCATATGATGATATTATAATAAAAGCCAACACAATAATATCATAAAAAGCACACACAATGATATTTTGAAAATAAAAAGCATATAAGTTTTTTTATTTCTTTATTTATTTATATGATTAATATAATTTTTGTATACTGACCCAGTCTACCAACTCAACATAGGAAGACAGAGCGTTAGGCGAGTCCGTATCTAATAGGTACATATGTATTATATAAATATCAATTATTATAAGTACCTATTATTATCGGGCATGGAATCGACATTTTCCGTACCATAGTCATAGTTGTATAATTTTACAAGAAACTATGTACATTTATATTGAGGAAAAAGAAAATTTACAATTCTTTCCGCTAGTTGCATTTCCTTATGCATTGAATTGAAATTACACGCAAACATAATTAATAGATGTTACTATTCAAGTCCACTTAATATCAGAATAAAGACATTTTTTAAACGCTTAAGCTGTATGTTTGTATATAACTAACTCCTCTAGAGTCAATTTTAACCCACTCTAAACGGACACTGAACATTTAATTCAATTTTTGTACACTTATCAAGAACAAGGTATCAAACAATACAATAATATTTTCATTTTATTAACTACCTATATTTCTATAATTATTCTTAGCCCAATTCCCTTAGATGTTTGAGGGTGTGTGTGTGGAAACTAGAAATGAATGTTTCCAGTCAAGCGCTTGATTTATTCTTAATTACTTATAGTAAAACTAGCGGTCCGCCCCGGCTTCGCCCGTGGTACGAATGTTTAAACTATCCTATCTCTCAAGTTGGATCGAACTGCACATGGTGTGCGAATTTTATTATAATCGGTTAAGTGGTTTAGGAGTCCATGGAGGACAAACATTGTGACACGAGATTTATATATATTAAGATAAAATAAAAACCTTAAATGCGTTTTAAAGACAGTTTTATAATGAATATTTTCAGAAATAAACGCTTGCTCGAATTCATCATACGACAGTTCTGAAGACACGGTGGTCGGCGGTCTCAGTGAGAGCGAATACATGACAAATAATTCTGGGGAGCTTGGTAAGTTATAATTATTTCTATCAAAAATATTGCTACGATAAGTTTCAGATGTACTATTCGTCAAAAATATTTTAACAGTGGTTTTACACATAACATTAAAATATTCTTGATAGTTCAGTATTTAGCCGAGTCGTTTTACATTGCCGTATACGAAAATCATTATGTTTATTCACTAGGGTACTCACTCGATTCATTTGTTTTAGGGCCGATTTTTCAATGCTTGGATAAATAAAGTATTACACGATAGTATTAAAATGTCACGTAAACTGTCAAATACGGGCAATTAGAATACGTTTTTAAAATGGTAGTTTTATATATTATTCGACGAATAAGTTCTATCCAAGCATTGAAAAATCGCCCCTTAATCAAATAAAAATTTCTAAAAGCAAATTTGTTTTTTTCAACAGAAGTTGGCCACGTGCCGCCCGATGACATTCTGGATCCTTCGGTGTTGAGTCAGATACCTGATGAGGCGTTCACGGAGTTTTTCAATCAAGGTAAACTTATATGTATATCTGCCTTATGTACTATTTTCGTTATTTTTTATCATTATACAATGTGTAATTTTTATGTTATGAAAAAAGACAGTACTTTTTCTTAGTTAAGTTTTTTTTGGACAAAATAGGGAACAAAATCTTAATGTTTATATTTTTTAAAGATCCGTGAGAGTAATCTTAGAGATAATCTTAATATATATAAATCTCGTGTCACAATGTTTGTCCTCAATGGACTCCTAAACCACTTAACCGATTATAATAAAATTCGCACACCATGTGCAGTTCGATCCAACTTGAGAGATAGGATAGTTTAAACATGTAGGTACCACGGGCGAAGCCGGGGCGGACCGCTAGTATTATTTATAAAAACCTCTTATTCTACTCATAATTCATAAAGTTGCATGTTATTTGTATAGCGGAAAGCGGCAGTACATTTGCCGAAAGCTCGGAACTTGCGGCGGCGTTAGAAGCCGTATTGGACGAGCGCGCTCTTGACATGCCCGAATGTGTTTTCTCACAATCGCCGAGGAATAAGGTAGCTTTTTCATAACAATAAAAGCTTAAATATTTCCTTTTTACACGCTTTATATTAGCTTCACCTGTATGTTTGTTTGTAACCAACTTCTTTGGGCGCGATTTTGACCCACTTTAAACGGCCAGATTTCGTTCAAACTTTGTAGATTTATTGAGGACCGATGACAATACACTAATTTGATAAAATTTTCTATTTTTTAGTTCGGTTTTTAATAAAAAGCGTGTTTTTTTAGTTTTTTTTTAACTATTATTATTTTAGGTAGGACTTGTAAAAAATAGGGGTATATTTTGTTGCATAAGTAGGTTTATTTAATTAGCCCATGAGATATAGAGTAGCTAGAACGGAGCCGCTATATCTGATTGGTAAATTGATTGAAATTATTAATAATGTAATAAAAATAAAATTTTACCATTACGACTCAGACAGAATAAATAATAGCAGCAGATATATTTATTTTTTTCAGTCTTGCACAATAAAAACTAGATTCATTCACTAGGAGGAGGAATTACAAAAATATATTATATATTATTCCAGATGCAAGTAACCGCAGTGAGCATGGAGCCATCGAGCGCGCCCTCATAACATAAATATAATAACCGTCTCTTTCATTATTAAAATAAACTCTAATACTATAATATTTAGGAACAAATTTGTTTACGTGATGTGAAGTTGGAATTTATGCTTTAATTTGGTGTGTTAGTGAAATATTTCAAGTGTTCGTAGCCTGAAACGTTTGGTAAGCAGTAGTTGGTAGGTAAGAGAGTACCGATAAATTCTTTAGGGTCAACGCAAATATCAACCTTATTCTCTGAACAATAAGTTCGTTTTCTCCACGATTTTGACTTGGATTTTATTAAGTATGCAAAAATGTACTCAATGACAAAGGACATACAGTTCAATTTGAATTTTAAGAATTGCGTTGATCCGAATCATGTCAATAAAAATTACTAACTTCGGCTCTTATATCTCTGTTGAGTGTTGTTAGGAGTCATTCTTCGTTTTTATTGACATGATTATTTTTATTTTTTTATCTTTTAAGTTGTACATATTCACGTTTTTACGTCACAAAATTTCTAAATTTGTGTAAACCGAAAACAGTATTATTATTATGGGGCTTATTTGGCTGGGTGTAGATTTTGCATTTTTTAACGAATTCGATCAAATTTCGGTTATATATGTTTTAGTTAGTTTATTATCATTTAAGGGTTACTTAATTGGGAATTGTAGTACTATTAATATAAATTTTCATACTAAATAATTACTGTAAACATTTTTGAAGTGATTGGTTACTATTATAATATTCTATAATGAACTTCAAATAAGATTTTTTCTTCCCGTATTTAAAAACTTTCGCTGTTTTGCAATTTTTATCAGTTTTAAAGTAATTTATTCCAACATGAACACGAATAAGTGAAACAAAGCAATAATTAAGAATAAACAATAAAATATGTATATGTCGTGGCCATATCGTAGATTTGCTCATTTCATGATATGATCGATCATTTCGTGAAATGGTCGCATTTCATGAAATGCTCGAATGTCTATTGGCCACATCATGATGTGGTTTGGGCAGATCAATGATAAGAAATCGTTTCTCGATATGGCCAACTAAACGCGCGGTTTTTTCATGAAATGATCAAAATTATTTGATCATATCGTAAAATAGTTACATTAATTATTGGTAGAGGCGCTGCAAGCGCTGTGTTTATGTGATAAGATGGCGGCCGCTGGCAAAAATTTAATTATTCGCAATTTAAAACTTCATAGTTCGTTTTATTACAATATGAAGAAAGTCATAGCAAATAATTTACGACGAAGAGGTTCGAGTATTATGGAAAATGCGGATATCTTATATTGAGGAAAAAATGCGTCTAAAATCCTTTACATAAATATATTTATATATCCTATGTTATTATAATTGTTCCTTTTTTTTAAATAGCGATTCGCTTCTGGCACTCGCCGGCCGCTACCGCGGCACGCTCGCTTTGCTCGCTCGGCTCGTGCGTTCTTTATTAAAGTCTAACCTAACCTAACCTAAATGTTTTCTATTGCAAAAACCATTCGCTTCTGGCATTCGCCGGCCACTGCCGTGGCACTAACTTATATGACAATAAACAAGTTCTAAAAATATTCAGAATTTTTTAATGTTTTATGGACTTTATATATTTTATACGATCTGGCCAAATGTGGATGACCATATCGTGAAACGTTGACGATTTAACGATCTGATCAAACCATGTTGGCCATTTCATGAAATGCGACCATTTCGTGAAATGGCCACTCATATCATGAAATGATCAAATCTACGATATGACCACGACATATACACATTAAGTGTAATTTTAAAATAAACGAATATAATGTTTCGAGTTATTCTAAAGTATTTATAAAAATTTGTCGGTCCTCGCTTAGAATGGTAGATGTAGAAATTTTGAAGTGTTGTTGTTGTATTGGCTCCGATTGAGGTTGCGTGTGGTGTCGTAATTTCACGAAGGACATAAAAACATCAATATTCAATTTATCACAATAAGAGATTAAATAAAATAACATTGAATTAATAATATTTTACTTCATATAAGTAATTCGAACTAAATGTATTGCTATCTCACATAATTCAAAGCGAAAGAAAGAGATAAACAGTTACGATCGTTATGTATTGGTTGATATTTTGATAAGCCAGGAAATATACTTCATTTGTCTCGTTCGTTTGTTTTTAACCTTATGACATTTTGTTCCGAATAACTTCGTTCGTTCGTGGCGAAATTCGCTCTATGTTTGATAAAATAGTTTAAAAAAGTTGTATGATAAATTGAAGGTTTATGGTATCTTCGTGAAATTATTACAAATAGCTGGTTTAGGTAAGGGTTCGCGTTGTTATGTCGTGTTCTTCGATCTTCCGTCTGTCGTGTTACTGTTTAGTATGAATGAAGTGGTATATGCGAATAGTAATATCTATGTGGATTTCAAGGTAATTGGTTTGTAGACGGTTTTAATGGACGATTTCTTTGATACAGTAAAGAATATCCATCAATTAACAAAACTACAGATTCCTAAAGTTTCAGAATTATATTAAATGAAGTAATAGGGTCGATTATATTCATATAAAGCACTTACGTATAAAGGGAACTAATTTTACTCACATAGCCTTTCTGAATATGACTTATATGACTGTATAGTGTGGTCATACCATTATTTGTCTATCCATTTTACATATCCATACTCACAACTATAGTTTTTATTTGCTTGCACTCTAAAATACACATTTTACTTGAACCTGTAGTAAATCATAGTTTTCCACCAAAAATATTAACTGCTCATCAACATGACTATATGCTAATCTTTTTCAATGCTATAGTAAAATTTCACTGCATATAGATTTTGAACATCTTTTCTTATCAAATTGGGTTTGATTAATCGACATACTTTTAAATGCCCATAGATCAGTTCTTTTTGGTTGATTTTCTTGTTTCTCCAATGAATAGATTTGGACATAAACACATAAAGGATAGGAATAGGATTCATATATCAACATAATATATTTGGGTGTCTTGCAACCAAGTTATTTAACCAATGTTATTCTATTAATCATCATATTCACAAACATAGAGTTCATAAATTTTATTAGATTGATGCATGACTTTACTGGTTTGGGAAAGTTTGGTAAGGAACGACTCATTTAGACATTATTGTATTCCCTTAAAATTGACTAATAGAACCAAATGAAATATTTTTGTAGATAACGTTATGTTCCTAATAAGTAATTATTGTGATTAATGTCGAAGTGATAGAACACTTACATATTTATTGGAATTCGAAACTCGAAAAGTACATTATGTTAAGTTATTGAAATACTTGTAATTTAAGAAATTTTGGACGATCATTTTTTAGTTTGAAATTTTTTGTGAATAAAGTAGATTATTCTTCGGTTGTAATTATTTTTTTAAAGATTGTTTTGTCAAACCAAAAATATTACTGTCTTAATACATGATAATGGTCTTAATAATTGGACAGGATTAAAGGATGTGTCCCATTGACTAACCTATTGTAATATTTGCTTTACCTATACTATTTTAAATGTATATTTTTGTAGGAGATGAGCATTCGTACATAGCTCATTAGTATCGACAATATCACATCACTTATAGGAACAACATTTATTTCATACCATAGAATAACTTTACCGATTATTTAAATTAGAATATTCGTTTCAGTATATTTGAAGGTCATATTTTTTACTATCGACTAGTACTAGTAGTTGCTTTTTACGTTGACGCGCCTGCGTCATTTGTTTACTACAGAGAATAGAAACCATTCACTCATTGCGACATTTGACATTTTTTCAGCCATACCGAACAATAATAATCATCATTGTTTACGTTACTGTTTTACGCTTTATGCAAATGATAGGCGTGTCTTCGTAAATTGGAGTACTATTTGGGTCTATTATATAAGAATGGGGCAAAGCCCTCCGCCTCTATATACAAGGTAGGATATTTATCGGATACGCTTACCATCCACATAGGGTACCTGCACTTTCGTTTTATAACAATATACAAATCAATAGAGTTAGAATATTTGTATGTAAGTACTTTCACTTGCTAGTTATTTATTTGTACCTTTTGTAGATCAATTGGAACTGACTGCGCTTAGGGAGATTAAATAGAATCTAAGCTATTGCACCTTTAATTTAAGGCTATATAGTGGATTTTAACGATGTCACTGAAATAACAAATCACTGAATTAATGTAGGTTCGCTTTAGGAGTATTTTTAGTCTTATGCATACGTTGATTATATCTTCAGAACTTTCAATTGCAGTTTTCGTCATGTTTTATGTAATAAAAATTATCTTAACATTTTCACAAACACAATTCATTACTGGTTTATTTTCGGTACACTTCAAATTATGAAAATGGTGAGGCGTATTTTAGAGAAGTCGACCCATTGGTTTGGTATATTATGATGTAGCTATAGTTAATGGTAATATTCACATAACCAGCGATTATGGAGTGTAACCTAAGGCTTTAAGGTTTAAATTTCACTGTTACATTTGTCTGGTATTGTAGTAAAAGCAGTACTTAGGTTACATTTGAGTATTCACTGGAAGTGAAGCGATATTAATCTTAATATCGGAGTATGCGCTAAGAATGTACGGAAAACAACTACCTCTTTGAATGTCTTAACTTGTTCACACTGTATAATTGTCCATATGTGTAATCGATGTTGTTGAAATTGGAAATAATAAAAGGCAAAATATTGAATTTTCAATATAAAAACTTATGCCATTATAATTTAATTTACCCTATTTTTTGTTTTTTACATTATCAATGATTCATACACGTTTATGATTGAATTGCTGGAATACAAAAATAATGCAGCGTGTTTATAAGTTGTGTATGAATGCCATCTAGTGGAGAAACACGGAACTACTAATATGACATTTTATAGTAATTTTTGCATATGATTTTTAACAATAAGTAATCCAAAATTATCAAAACCATAAACATAAGCTCATAATATTAATATTTTTCATTTTAATATACTTAAGCATGCAAGTTTGATTGTTATATTATGAATGAAACACGGTTGATACAGTGATCATTAGAATCAATGTTTTCCGCCCTATAATATATGATACTGTGGTCTAGTTTTTATTATCCTTTAGCGAACCCACCAATAATTTTATTTTACAATAACAAGGGTATAAGATGATAAATAAAACAAATTAGTAGGTGTTATATTATATTGTTAACATTAACACAAACAGTAATACAAGAGTGGACTACATTATAGACTCGTAGGAACAACTTCAGTTTGTATATTATGTTAAATTAGGTGTGGGTACTCGTTTTTAGACACTAATTTATATAGGAGCGTGTAATATACTTATACTATTTTTATATACTTTTTATCTTGGTAGAAATTCCAATATCTGAATGCGAATAAAGTTTTTTTTTTAATTTGTCAATGCGTTTGGTCTCTTAAAATAAGTTAGATTCGTATATTTTTGTAATAATTAAGAAAGCATTTTTAGTTTGTAGCCACTTGTACAGTATGTAATTTGAACATCTAAACATGTAATTTATGTGTAGAAAAATGTAATAAACATTTTATTATACTTATTTTTATTTATTTCCTTTCTCTTTATTTGTTTCTACTTCCAAAACATTATGTTACTCTATTTCTGTCTATATTTTTTACACAGCACAATCGTTTGATACTTTACAAATTTTCATTTAAGTCCAATAACCAAAACATGAGAAACATGATTACAATTTTCATCTTTCGAAAGTGCACAGTCAATGCACAACGAGCCATATTATTTAGCTCAAGACGTCGCTACAAATATGGTTGTGAATAATTATTATGTCGGTGGCACGTGTGTCGAGCACGAGTGTCGAGTTGGCACCTCTCCGATAAATGCACCTGAACGTAATTGCATTTATTTTAGTGCATTAGCGACAGAATGCGTTGACGTTGTGTATGAAAGCACTATTTTATAACGTGCCTACTACCATGGTGATTTAGTCCACATTCTGCAGGCTTGGTATGTTCAATTTTGTAGTAACATTGGATTGGGGAACCTCGGATATGCAATAGACTAACAAATTCTATATTCACATTTATTTTATCCAATTGAACAATAAAATAAACGTTGTAAAAATGAGGGAATAACAATCTATACTAATATTATAAAGCTGAAGAGTTTGTTTGTTTGTTTGTTTGAACGCGCTAATCTCGGGAACTACTGGTCCGATTTGAAAAATTATTTCGGTGTTAGATAGCCCATTTATCGAGGAAGGTTATAGGCTATATATCATCACGCTACGACAAACAGGAGTGGAGCCACGGGGGTGAAACCGCGCGGAGCAGCTAGTAGCTATAGATACATAGATCGTCATAATATACTCGACCTAAGAAAAAAAAATTAATTAGGCAACAAATGTGACATCTTTGTGATACATAAAATATGAACATTGATTGTGTTTTTATATTGGAACATTTCCTTTGGAAGTATATTTGCAAGCCCGAGTTATTAAATAATTTACACAAACCAAATATCGAGATAATTTATTTATTATTACCTATTCAGGAAGACAGTCCTAACTAAGTACCTACCGATTAACATTACATTTGCTCAACTCGACTCGAAAACAATATTTATTAGTTTATTATTTAACAAGTTGAGGAAATAAAAATAACATAAAAATCGCTTTATCAGAAATTAATTGATAAATAAATAATTCAGAATATAACAGGAATATCGTTTTAATAAAACTCCGCACATTTGTATCCATAATTTCATGAAGGCACCCAAAGGTACCTTACTAGTGTATTTAGATAAAAACAATATTGAATTGATCATATTGATCACACATTTACCAACACATAACAACAAATACAACATTAAGAAACAATTCAGTCAAATATACACAATATTATAATTAACGACAGCATAACTATCAAACATACAATATTAAAAAACCAATTCAGTGAATGAACATATAATCTACGAAGAATATTTCTTGCTTCTGCTCGACGAATCTTCAAACTGATGTGATACAGGAGTACGCAGAGGCAGTGCCGTTAGTGGCTGTTGCTTATCACTTAACAACCAGCTAACCACACTGCCAAGGCGGTCAACCCAAATGTCTTGAAAGTCTTGAAATGTTTAAATCTTCGTAAACATGTAGCAGTTGAAGTGTTGAACTAGACAGGATAAGAGGCTGCCCCTGTAACAAATCTTCACACAGAAAATTGAACAGTTGTAAGTAGCATGGGATATATGAGGGCAGTTTCATATTTAAATATAAATCTATAATATTCCCAAAAGCAGTTTTTGGACTCTTTTCTCAATGAAATCTTTGTTAGAGTAGTTATATTTGTTCTATGAAAGTTATTCTGTGCACTAATTTAAGGCACTGAAGTTCTATAATTACGAAATAGGGAGATACTATAATATATAATGCCATATACTTAAGTAATAATAATCTCTATTAACCTTTGTAATAGACCGGGAGATACTGACACAAAATTTCGAGTCATTTGTAACAGGATGGCGGTTCTACAGGGGTCTTAGTACGCAATGACAAAAAGAAAAACGATGGTGTGAACGCTGGTACCGGCGGCTTAGTCGCGTGGGCGTTAGTCGAACTCGTCGGAAAATAGCGAAAGTCAAACGATTTGTAACAGTATGGCACTTATTTTTCCTGTAAGTTTGAGGATCAACAAATATAAATACAAAATTTCAAAGATCTATGTGTTGGAAATCTTCACTTATATAAATTAATAATAAATTAAGTTTTCAAGTATGGCAGCACTTTTTCCCCCTACTAGAAGTATGGCAAATATAATAATGGTCACATTTTATCAAATACTCTCCAAAAATCCAAATGCAATACTGGTACAAAAAGTTTGGCGAAATAAAAATTTTTTGCAGATTTTCGGCGGTATGGCGACCATTTGGAATCTTCCGAAAAGTATGGCATGGCGATTTTCGTAAATGGCTGCACGACGATAGTTACCTGTGCAAAAGTTAGCCTGGTACAAATGGTTGAATAATTGTTTTATTTAAATCAACACATTCGCGTCGGTATGGCGGGCTGTAAGTCACACCGGAAAAGTATGGCATGACACTACCGCCTACTTCTTTTTTATGGGCTATCGGTAAATTCTAAAATTTTTGTGTTACAAATCGTTTGACTTTCGCTATTTTTCCGACGAGTTCGACAAACGCCCACGCGACTAAGCCACCGGTACCAGCGTTCACACCATCGTTTTTCTTTTTGTCATTGCGTACTAAGACCCCTGTAGAACCGCCATCCTTGTTACAAATGACTCGAAATTTTGTGTCAGTATCTCCCGGTCTATAATGAATAGTTGTATAAAGAAAAAACATCTTAGTAAAGTATCTAAGTAAAGAAAAAACATGTTGTTCATAATTACTGAGATAATATAAGCTTACTTTGTTCATTGTTTATTTAAATATGTACCTATACAGTATTGAATCCAAATATGTTTTACGAATCCAGAAATCTAAAGCAATACAAGTTGACTGAAATTTTAGTACCTAGTATGTATTACGATAGTTAATTCCCTATGTCTGCTTTCATAAAATTTCATTGTAATATTTCTCAAGTAGGTTTCAGATTTTTTTATGTCTAAACTAGTTCATCTATAATTTTAACCATTTGTTATACCCAAGATTATACCTGTTATACAACTACATCAAAAAAGTATCAAAATAATTGTCAAATTTAATGGTCTAAGATCCGAACATAGGAACCTTCACCGGCGTGATAATAGAATGAGCCCAATTTTATAATAAATTTAGTGTATTAAAAATGGGTTGACTCGGAAAATCCTGGACAGGACATTTTTTAATTAATTACTAAAAAATCTTTTATTTTCATTTTTTATTAATTGCAGTTCCGAGATAATAAAACACACTCCCTCTTTCACACATTTAAAGTTTTAACCCCGATTATATGATTGGATACTCTAATACTCTTGTCAATTATATTTATTGCCGAAATGACACGTTGTTTGCGAAGTGATTTTTCATGTTGTTATCTCGTAGAGGACCTTCAGACGTCTCCATGATCTTGCGACAGCCTGAAAATGATAATTAATAATATTAACATGCGCACTTTGTAACATCTTATTTAGGATAAAGACAAAATAATATAGGAGAACTGTATGACCTAACATGGACCTAACCAAAAACTATGACTGCATTTAATAAAATATATTGTCTCCCCACAACAGGGCAGTACCCGCTTTTCCTCTGCTTCCGATTATGTTGAACAAAAAACATAAAAAGAGTTGAAAACATTAGAATATTATTATTAAATTCATACTCCGTATAAGTAAGTGTTGCTACTCAAGATGGGAAGTTCGATGGATACCTATCTTTTACCTTAATTGTAGATCTCTCGCACATATACAGGGTGTAATCGTTAAGTGTGCACAGGTGATTATTCCGTAACTATTGTGGATATCAAAAAACTTTAAACTGATAGCGAAAGCCGTTTTATTTTTTAAAAGTTATTATTGTCATTTTACTCATTAGGTAAAGGGCTTTCGATATAAGTTTAAAAGTTTTTGATATCTGCAATAGTTACGGAATAATCGCCTGTGCACACTTAACGATTACACCCTGTAGATAATATTATATGATATGAAATGAGTCTAAAATGCATGAGTCCATATAGCTATTAAACCGGCACTTCTAATCATAGAGCTATAGATCAGTACCTACCTAATTAACCAATGGGTCAGTCAGATAAATAAAGTAATTTATACTACTAGTAATATGCTGTTGTCGTTTCCATGTCGTTTCTCTAAAGAAAATAAAAAAAAACAAGCGAAATATCTATCCATCATATGAAATTCTAAGAAAGTGAGTTTTAATAGAGTATACTAGAACCACAAACATACAGTTTGATCTTTTATTATATTAATAGAAAATCTGAAATAGACAGAAGTCGTGATCGAGGTCGAAATAAAACCAGTTACTCGTTTTCTATCAAAAAGTGAGCATTAACCTACTAGGTAATATGTAGTAGGTATTTTAATGAAGAATTCTGAAATATTATTTATACGTTCAATACTAATTACTAATAGCTAGGTGATAAATATAATAATTGCAATAGGCGCTTGGCTTATTTATTCTCATTCCTCATTATTATAAAAGTAATAAATTTCGAAGCCAATCAGTTTATAATTTATTTAACCATGTTTTTCTAATGAATGTCAGCAAGCCCTTTAGTTTCACCTGTCAGACAAGTTCTCAATCTTTATATGCGTTTCTACGTGATAATGATTAGTATGTACCAGACCAGAGAATGTACTTTATATTATGTAATTGGCGCCATGGCGATATTTTATCAATTAAGTTTAATTTTAATTTTAATTAATTAAGTAAGAAATTATATTTT
The DNA here is from genome assembly GCA_907164685.1 of Colias eurytheme. NCBI lineage: Eukaryota > Metazoa > Arthropoda > Insecta > Lepidoptera > Pieridae > Colias > Colias eurytheme. Next base: position 5,118 of record CAJQZN010036297.1, on the reverse strand, counting down.
CCTCCTTCCATACAATTTATAAATATTAAACTTTTGGTCTCAGTAGACAGACAGATAAATTTTATACATTGTAATAAATTTGCTTATTTGCTAAGTAAATAACAAAGGTGTGCTAGTTTGATTGTTAGGAATATTTTAAGATTAATGGCCATTTCCCATCTTCTGGGGTCTTGTTTAACTCATCTTTAGTCAAAATAACAGATAGGTAAGCTATGAAAGAATACCTGTATCACAAAGTGTCAAATAGGCTTTAGGCTAACCATCGATGGTATCAGCAGGTCGACCATAAAAACTCGGAAATAGGTAATTCTAAATGAAAATTAGTAAAAATAATATTCTCCCCAGCTTTAATTCGCGTTATTATCTCAGTAGGTACCTATTTTACACTGTATCAATGTAGTAGGATAATGGAGGAGCACCATATTATGTGCGTTCCGTTTTGAAGGACCTTGTTGGTGAATATAAGCAGATCATTGCAGAACAGTAGACCTTATTAGGCTTTCGAATTAGTCGTATTAATAACGTAAAAAAACTACTCGAAACACTCGTTATATTACAGCTCTTCAAGAATGAAATATCAAATACAAAATAGTGATAACAATGTTCGAGAAAAAACACGTTAACTAAAGCGTCTTTTAATATGATTCCATAAATTCCACGCAGAATTAAGTGATGATGAGGTGGTCTGCATTACTGGCGGAATAATACAAATGTATGACATCACTGCCATTGACGTCGAGTGCAATTTTTTCCAACAACTAATTATTGCTATTGTGGAGATTATAAGATTATTTCGCTATGCGAATTGAACCATCTACGTTTTTTGTTGACGTTCCACGCTGTCATTATAGATTAAATTATGTGTGTAGGAGAGTTCAAGTTTCAAAAACGTTTTAAGTTTAGTAGCCTCTTAGTTGGTTGCCACCATGTTGACACTATAGCTATAGGTACCTAAAATGCGACTACAATTATTTGAGGTATCTTCAATAATAGATGCTATCCAAATATATCCAATTAGATAGATCCAGATAAATTCATCTGGCATTTCAAGAAAGTTCAGGTAAACTATAAATAGTTAACATGAGAACATGGCGTGAATAAAGTCACTATTTTAGCTTTTCCACGAATAGCAACCTTCAATTTTATTACAAGTTCTAGGTACTACATATTATCAATATTACGAAACATAACAATCGTTGCTTAATATTTTGCTAGACATTAGAAATCTAAGTGTAGTTTCAAAATGTTCTGAAATTTATTTCATTAGTAATTATATTTCGCGACCGAATTCGCTGCAGTCAGTAGCATTCGTTACGAACTTATCAATTGACCATTACGCAAACTATTTGAAAGTGAATAAATGTTATATGCATCGAATAACTTCCCATTTCGTTTGTTGTAATATTAAGTTTCTTGAAGTTGCAATTGTGGCATTAATGCCCACGTTTCCGATGCGATACGTATCTAATTAGCACACGTCCATTGCTTGTTTTGTTAGGTAAGTGTGTGAGGCCTGCAGCATGTGTTGGAATAGTTGAACCAGTGTATTGTGATCAATTATGTATGGTCGATATTTTACATTTTATGCGGCCAAGATATTAATAATGACGTTTGCGGCATAACTATCGTTTTCTATTGCAGTCACGCATATCGTACCCTTTGGAAATATCTAAGTATGTTAGAGTATAAACTAGAAATACCTGTATCAGCTTCAGGCTGGGAATAATAAAAATGCAATTTTTGATATGTTATACGAAATGAAATAAATAGACATTAGCTTCGTGAAAAAATATAATAGAGGTTGGAGAAAAACACAATGTTTAAGAATTGATGTTATGCAATTAAAAATTTAAACATTTTTCAAAATAGCTATCGCCTTTGATGAAATATATTCAAAATAATGACCAGTTTGCAACTAATAGGTACAAGAAACTAGTCCAAATATAAACAATGTAACTAAGCAGGTGACTATTTGATTTACATAGTAAATACTACTTCGAATTCTAATTGAATCAATGGATAGTTCAACAGACTGCATGTTTATCGTTTCTTATGAAAATACATACTACTCGTATTCGTATATATCTCACTTGGTAAAATATCACCAAAAGTTGAAATGTATTAAGTGTCTCTCCTTGTTTTTGGTATAGAATTAAATAAACGTGATCTTAAAAGAGATGAATAGAAGCATAAATGAACACTATTGAAATGGAAATCTACATCCTTCTCTAAAACCATCCAAAAGATGTTGACCTGAGGTATGCTTTTGAGTGACGAATGCCTCATGGCCAGAAAATTGTGGTAAGCAAGAGTTACTTTATAATACATACAATAATAATAAGCTGTATTGTGGTTGTATCAAATCATTTCAAATCATTTATTTATTTCTCCTCACAATTCCCAATCACATAAATTAATCTACATGCATACAAATTTATCAAACAATAAGCTGGAGTTGGAGGAGCTGGTGTCTGAAATGGGTTTTAACCGGTATCACAGATCACCAGGTCCCCGCCCTCGGAACCAAAAAACAATTACAAAAATATGTTTCACATAATTCATAAGTTTGTGGTTAGGTAGTGAGAACGACATAAGTTTATTGTTACCTATTTAAAATAAAATATTACGTTATAAGTATCGTATACGTATAACGTAATATTTAAAGGTTTTAATCAAGTAACATTCATACTATAAAATGAAAAGCCACACTGACCTATAAATTTCGTAAATACAACACAGAACATTATTATAATTATTATTGTCTATGACATTATTATCTGTGAAAGTACATTATAGAATAGATGTTATTGTTTCTAATTACTACAAGTACTCTGTAGTAGGTCAATACTTTTAGATACTGGGTGACGTCATTATCAAACAGACAACTAATAAGCAATAAATACCTAATATTTAAAACTAAAAACAAGCGAAGTTCTAATAAATAAAACAACAATGAGTCAAACATTTTATTAGCAAAAATAAAACAAAGCACAGAAATAGCGAGCCTTAATAATATCTGCAGAATAACATAAAGTGAAGTCCCGTGTCCCCAAGTGGGGTAAGGGGCAGATGCATTATTCATACATCTGTTTCACTGATCGATTTTCTTTAGGGACAAGTAGGTGATCAGCCTTCTGTGTCCTACCAGACCGAGATATTTTTTTTTTCTTCGTCTCCACCGGGAATTGAACCCAGGACCCCTCGGTGCTACGCTCACGCGTCAACCACTGTACCAAGGAGGCGGTCAGAATAACATAGATAGTATTAAATTGATGAAAGTTAATCTTCAATCTGTAAATGACAAAACCCCCTTCTTTTTATGATAATTTTGTAAGTTGACATGTAAGTTCCCAGGAATAATAAAAAAATGACTCGCCAATAATAATGGCATGGGTTCTGAAAGTACTAATCCTAGATTTAGAAATTCAAAAAAAATTTTTTTTGATTTCCAAGAGAGGGAAATTTAAGTTTGCTATATTAGAAAAAATATTTATAACGATGATAGGCATTACGAGTTACGACGTATGCTTAGTTCTTCGTTCTAACAGGTTGAGAGAAAGCGCGTTTTTTAATTGCTTTAGGAAACGAATTAATTAATTATTTTAATTATGTTGAACTCAGGTGACCTCCAGCCTCCAGGCTCCACAAAACTGCCATCTCGTCTGCTTAAGATAAAATAATTCAAATTGAAGAAACACTATTTTCAATATATTATAATTTATATGGGATATAGTTGAACTTATTTTTTCCTTCAAATAAATTTACTCGAAAACTAAGTTATTACATTACTAGGTTTCCGCCCGCGGCTTCGCCTGCGCAGTCAAAGAAAAACCCACATAGTTCCCGTTCCCGTAGGATTTCCGGGATTGCGTCATTTTCCCGGGATAAAAAGTAGCCTATGTCCTTTCTCGGGTATCAAAATATCTCCATACCAAATTTCATGAAAATTGGTTCAGTAGTTTAGGCGTGATTGAGTAACAGACAGACAGACAGAGTTATACTTTCGCATTTATAATATTAGTATGGATTATCAGAGAATTATAAGTGTACCATGAATTATTAAACAATAGTGAAAATGGTAAATGTTAAAGTAAGTCAAATTCTGGCAGATGTATGATCTTCTCTCGAGACTCTACTTTTCAAAATAAAATGTCCACACTACTTATTTATCACCAACAAAACTAAAACAATGTGAAAATTATTCAAATTATTTTCTACCTATAAATCTATCCTATTTAAGCAAAGTCGTGTCTCTAAGTAAAGGGCTATTCTGCTATAAATTATAATTGTTAGAGTATTTGTGTGGTTTTATCTGAGCATAGTCACTTGTAGTGAAATGAGATTACTCCATAGGGCTTCGCCAGTACCGAGCATGTATACTTGACCCACTGTCCTGTTAGATCCAATAATAAAATAGTGTAAAATATACTTTATATTTTACACTTCTCTTGTTCGTTGGAATTGCATAAGTATTGTTAGTACATATTTCAAAAAATATAGGTATTAATGTGACAAATATAAAGGCAGCATCGGGATTTGTTAAATGTAAAGGTTTTTTTCATGAATATTTTTTATAAATTTATTATTGTAAAAATTATATGTAAAATACGTGCAATGATTTTTCAAGAAAATATTGAATTTTCGCTCTTTGTGATAGCAGTGACGCCTTTTATTGAATGTTATCAAAACGTAAACACAAATGAGTCTATAATTTATTATAAAACACATTTCGATAAGGTAATAGTTAAATAATTCTATTTTGATAGTTCTATTAATCAACAGCTGCATCGCGAAGATAGCGTAGTGATGTGATAAAATTATCGATAGTGCTATACCTCTATTTTAAACAACGTCTAGATGTGGTTACTTTGCAACAATGTATGCGTCCAATTATTAAGTGTCAGTGGAGATTATCTATGTTCAAGTAGTTATCTGGAACACGTCTGCCAATACTGTCTGCAATAATATTTATGCAACGTTACTTTTGTTGTCAGCTGCAAATATGTATTAAGAACGTGACATATTTATCAATTGTATAATCATTATCAAATGATTTCTTAAAAAATATTTAGTTTCAGAAACTATTCGGAAATGAACTTTGATGAAATTTGTAGTTAC
>CAJQZN010036296.1:33886-57595 GCA_907164685.1 Colias eurytheme | reverse complement strand
AAAATAGATTCTTACTATTTCCTATTTATCAGAAAAGAACTAAATAGAGTTTATAATAACTATAGTTTTAAAGATTTAACCCATTGACCACCGTAAGCCCCGATCGGGGCGTGACACAATAGATTTTCTATTGTGTCTGTGATTCCGAGGACTGATGGATTAAGCGTACAAAGGGACATAGTGACAGAGAAAGCGATTGTTTTATACTATGTAGTGATAAGCAATGTGAATTTGAATTGAAATTCACTAGTTTTTATTTTGTGAAAGTAATTTGATAAAAAATGTTTATCTTTATATATATATTTTCATTTCTTACCAACATACACATATACTTATCACAGTAGTTGATTTTTTAATCATTATCTATAATTGTTGTTTGTAACATTATTAATTAAATGAGCAATATTAGCAAATACAATACAATAAAAACAAATATATTCCCACAACAGTGTCCTGTGTGGTGAACTATGCCTATGATGCATCGGAGCCCGACGAGCTGACCATCAGACCTGGTGAAACGTTGAAGGACATAGAGCGTCTGCCGGGAGGCTGGTGGCGAGGCGAGCTCAGGGGACGCAGGGGCATGTTCCCGGACAACTTTGTTACTGTGTTGCAAGACAGCGCTAATACAAGGTGTGTATTTAAACTACTAGTAGAAAGGAAAGACTGGATTTTTTTGTTTGTTTGTTTTGTTGAAGATACTTAAAAATTACTTGTCTCATTTAAAAATGTTTAATTATAATACAGTTAATACTATATCATTTTAGTACTAAATCCATACTTAAGTTAAATTCAACTGTGTTTTTTTTAATTCTACACATATATAATTAAATATGTAATACATATTGTAATAATAATATAAAACATACACATACAAGTCATATTCACTTATTCTATGTAATGAATGTGTTATATGTCGCAATAACAACTAAATCTAAAGAATGATTAAATTTATAATCTAACTTCCAATTTAAATAACAAAATTTGAATCATATACTTACTCTTGACTAATTAATCTATACTTCTATACTAATATTATAAAGAGGAAAGAGGAGGTATGTATGTCTGTATGTATGGTTTTCACGCATAAACTACTGGACCGATTTTGATGAAATTTAGCACAGATAATCTTTAGACCTTGAGAAAGAACATAGGCTACCTTTTATTGCGAAATATGTACCACGGGCGAAGCCGGGGCGGACCGCTAGTTATCAATATTTAGCAATAGTAGATAACTTTCATAATCTAGGCTCAAAGCAGTATCTATAAATAGTTTTATACTTCTTATAATTAACATAATTTTATAATAACAAGCCAAAATAAATGATGAGATATTACTACAATTTTCTTTATTAATAACTTCTCTGTAGCAACTGTTAATTTTTGTTTATCTAATTATGTTCCATGTTTTAATTAGAATAAGGAAGTAAAGTATTAATCAATTGAACATTCCTTCCTCTATACATTATAAGGGCACTTCTAATTTTTGTTCAATATTGAGTAAATAAATTTTTAATTATAAGCATACTGATTACAGCTCATACAATCATATGCAGTTTCTCTATTACCATCATATTAGGAAATCAAACTGACAATGGATATTGTTCTTTCAACATGAACCCAGTGCAGTCAGTCTCAACGTTTTATAAAAAATACCACATAATAGCCATTGTTAATGACTTAACAGATATGACAAATAATTTCTTGATTAATAGATATTAATCATTACACAGTTTATCTAATCAGGGCAGATAAGATAAGACACACATAGGTAGACATTTTATATTGTACTTACTTGGTTGTGGTTAATTTTTAACAAGCTGATAGATTTAAACAAAATTGGTTATACAATTAATAGAAATTGGTAAGCAATTAATGGATATAGTTTTGTGATAGTGACTTATTTTGCTGGGCAATCTAGTTGTATTTTCAGTGGAGTGTTTTGATTTGTTTATTTTGAGATATCTATTGTTTTTTGGTTTTTAATTATGAATGAGTGTAAATTTTAATTTTAAGTTTTAATATAAATTGGTGTACAACACTAGTGAGTATTATTGTCTTTATTAAAATAAGTTACAAAAGAAAAGTGGAACGTATTATAGTTTCAATATATTAAAATTTATGAATTATATGTTGGAATGCACATTAGACATAAATAAACTTATTGAAAATTTGGCATTATATATTTAAAAAAAAAAGTATTTCAGTTTTATAAAAATATCCCTTTTAAAATCCACATAAAAAAACAGTGCACTTAAATTTCTCAAGTACATAAACAAACCTTGAAAGGAACCTTTTCAATAAAATTTTCGCCATAATTTAAATTGAATTAATTTATTTCTTGAATAGAACAGAGTTATTGAAGCTTAAATAGTTAACATGTTTTTTATTTTACTTTGTGAAAAAGTTAAGATTGAATAATCTAGAAATAATGTTAAGTAGTTAGTTGTTACTTGTTTCATATAATATTGTGTAAAAAGTTCTCGTAAATCTTTATATTTTGCACTAAGAAGGTGACTCCTAGGTACAGTCATTTTTGCGTTTCCGTTTTACAATCGAATTTAATAAGAAAATGACGTAAAGATAATGTCAGAACACGTGTAAATAAACACTACACTTCACTAGGGAATACTTTAATTATATTTAGCTACTCATTTCGTGTACTGAAGGTACCAACACCCATGTTTAAGCCAAGCCTTTTAAATTAGATCGTGCCTCGAAACGTATTAAGGTAGGTGTGAAACTATCGCGAAAGAGTATGGGGCAGTCAAAACAGTCATTCAAATTTACATTCAGTTTACGTACTAAATAAGTACGAGGTAGTCAAAACAGTCTTTTCAGTACATAAAGAAAGACGTCTAATCTCATGAGACAGCATCCCAGTCATGTTCAGTCCATGTTCCAGTTTCAGGTTTACGCATATACTGCTAGAAACGAATGAAAATTTAAAGGCAATTTAAATTTTAGCACCATAATCTAATCCTGTTAAAAAGTTATGGATCTGTGTTATCTAATGATTGAAATATTAAAATTAAAATCGCAACCATTAATTTTAAGTTCCACTACCAAACTAAGGATCCACTAAAAATAACAAAAAATGTATCTATTATCTACTCATTGAAATATTAATTTCTATCATCAATTTAAGCTCTACTACAAAATAAATGGTCCATCAAATATAGGTTATGTTGTTCAGGTCGGGCGGCGTGCAGGGTAGGTGCCGCGCGGTGTTCAGCTACCAGCCGGCCAACCCGGACGAGCTGCCGCTGTGCGTCGGCGACGTGCTGGAAGTGCTTGGCGAGGTATAGTGCCTGGTGGTTAGGGAATGTGAGCTCTGTCACAAGGGAATAAGGTTGATAATGAAATGTCACATTTGGCGACGTTGCCAAACCGCCAAGTGTGTAATACAGTTCAAAATGTCCAAGCTTAGATATGTAAATAGTAGGATGATATTTGTAAAAGGTCGAGTTCGAAAGATTTGTAACATTTAAGTTTTGTTTGAGATGCACACAGAATTTGTAGAGTAGGTAATAATTTCCAGGATTAACTGTGTGAAAAATTATGTTATAATTATTGGAATGACAAATTTTACCAACAGATCACAGATTTTTGTATCATTTATAAAGGCTTCAGTATTAAATTATTTATACATACTTTTTATTTCATTTTTAAAACTGGAGACATTGATATAAAGTTTAAATTATAAGTAAGAAATTCCCTTTCAAACTTAATCGTGTTTACGTCGCTGTTTATACGCTATTAAATTTACATTTTTTATCCCACGACTAGGTAGAAGAAGGCTGGTGGCAGGGCCGTCGGTTCGGCCGCGTGGGGGTGTTCCCCTCCAACTTCGTAGTGATGCTGGAGCCTGCGCCCCCCTCACACCCCGCACCCCCCTCACACCCCGCACCCCCCTCACACCCCGCGCCCCCCTCACACCCCGCTCCCCCCTCACACCCGGCGCCCCCCGCACACCCCGCCCCACCTGTGGAACCCGCGCCCGCGCTGCCGCCTAAACCTGGTAAGCTATTATGAACTTTATTGTAAGGGAATAGTGTTCATTTTGCATTGACAAATTTTCTCGTTTCGTTTCGTAAGGTGATAGAGCTGTTTTTTAGTGATTGTTGGTAATTGATTCTGTGGTCTTCTTTGTTACTTTGTTATAAATTTGGTGGTAAAGGTACTATGATCGAATAGCAGTAACAAGAAAAAATAAATTAATAAAAACCATCCATATATAGTTACAACCATAAATCCGTATTTTGAACTGCTCATTTGTTTTTGAAGTTAGGAAAAAATACGACGACTAACTAGTGTAAGGTACTACTCATTCCATTCAATTAGAATAAATGTGATATAGATGCCATAAAACATCTCAGAATGACCATTAATAAAAATAACGATTAATAAAATAATATGTCTTCATTATTCGCTCATATCAACGTTCTCATTTGCTCCTGACCTTATAAACTGGGATAATTAATTATTTGCTGATAAGGATATAGACCGCAAAATACATAGTAAAGATTAGGACGTTGTTGTTGTAAATGTAGTCGGCGTAGTTACACGTTTAAAAGTTGAAGGGTTATCGGTCATGAACAACCTAATTTAGTTGATAACGCTTATTTAAAAAATCTTTGTACAGCGATTTTTTCATATGTTGATAAAAAATGAAGATGGAATATTAATCTCACATTTTATGAAAATTAGCATGTTGTAACATTTGATTAAATTGCTCTTTTAATGTATTCCATATCGATCACGAGTTACATAATTTAGCGCTAAATAAAAGTCTTTGTACTGCGATTTTTTCATGTGTTGATAAAAAATGAAGACATAATTTAAATCTCACATTTTATGTAAACTAGCATGTTGTAACATTTGATTGAATTGCTCTTTTAATGTATTCCATATAAAATAATTACCTTACAACCAATGGTATTATAAGTTGAAAGGTGTAGATATGCAAAAGCTCATTCGTTTGGGAGCGGCACGTAGTTGGCATGTGGCCGAGATGCCATTATTGTCCAAAATAAGCATCACAGGACAGTTCTCTGGCATGATTATATATCATTAAAATATCCTAAATGCTACATTGTTATGATTTTAAACGAGCAATTACGGAGTTTCTTGCCGGTTCTCAATTTTTCTGTATCTTGACGATTCTAAAGCGCCTCTAAACTTAATCAACTTGTATAAAAAAATGTTTGAAGGTTTGAGGTTATGTTCACTATATCGACTTATTCAAAGTTATCTACCATGTAACCTAATTTTGTATCTATTTAATGTGTGTGCTATTGGAAATATATTCAGTATTTACTACTTACTCTAAGCTCTCATTCCTCTCACCGCCTTACAAGCTAATAATATATATTTTACTCATAATATCCTTTCACAACAGTGAAGGAACAGTGCCGGGTACTATTCCCTTACACGGCGGTAAACGAGGACGAACTGACACTTGCCGAAGGGGACATAGTGACGTTAGTGTCAAAGGACGCGCCAGATCGCGGTTGGTGGCGTGGGGAACTGAATGGACGTGTTGGACTGTTCCCGGATAACTTCGTGCAACTGCTGCCGGCTGGTGAGTGACATAATACTCAATAACACAAGGCCCTCAATTACACTTGGCACTTAAGAACACTTGACACTCAATAACACACGACACACAATAACACTTTCGACACACGTTTTATTTCGATTATCAACAATTTTTACTTTGTTAAAATTAAATTATCCATTAAATCTGTGAAAATATTTTATTTCACACACATGAACTTCCAGATGCAAAGATATAAAAAGAAAATCATCACACAATATTATCCGAAAGAGGAATCGATCACAGCTTTAAAAGTCTATGGTTATTTAATCAACGCATTACGAAGTTGTTATTTTAAAAATATGTAATACCACATTTTTGTCAGTTTTCCACATTTATAATCTCGACAAAAAAGGACATTTTTATAATCCTGGCTCGGAAAAAGGACTAAAGGACGAATGTTACTACAATAGCTATGAATACGTCTGTATTTTTGTTTATTTTAATAGTACAATGTACAATAAAGCACTCCCTTGTGCACGAGGACTCGGGAGTTCGTTATTGATGTTGTGGGTAATACAACCGGACATTGTTTTTTGAAAACACGGTCAAAAAGCTTTCAAGTTTATTTATATAGAAGACATATTTCAAAATCGAACGTTTAGGTACTATGAAAACCTTCGTTAAATTTTAATTATAAGCAAAAGTCATTTTCCAACGTTTTTGATCGGCGCGGCGTACTGCCAGTTTTTTATTATTCGTCTTTACTATGTACTTCGACCATAAATAACATCTCTCATTGGTAGAAATCTTAACTATAAAGGAAATAATTATTGTACAGTGTACACATAGAGTCGCGAATAGTCAAACTTTTCACATATTTTTATATAACGGAAATTTTTCGGTTCGGCGCCGTAAAGTGAACTTCGAATTCGAATAATTTAATTATGTATATTCTTTCGTCTAGGTAAAGTATTTTCACTTATAATACCACAAGAGCTTCAAAATAAAGTCGTCAAAAACTTGACGACTTTATTTGTTTGCAGGGAACCTTGAGGGAAATGCCAGATAATTTTGAAGCTCGTGTGGTATTCGGGAGATTATTTTTCCGTCCCAAATGTCGGCCAATAATTTCACAATTGAATTGAACCTGTCAGTTTGACGTCAACGACCAGAGAAAATTTTCAAAAAATTATCAGTATAATACCACAGTATTACCATCCTACAGTATGGCGACGAATGTACTTGTGCAGAGAAACGGAGGGGAACTGGCGGGGGGTCGGGCGACGCGGGCCGCTTAATGCAATCACGCTGAGTTTGCATTAACTATCGCGAAAGGACGACGCAGTCGTATTTTTTGTGTAATAATTTTATTATACATAGGTACTTACATATTCTATTATGACGCGCAAAAACTGTATCTGTTGAATTAAAATCAAAGCTATGTATATGTTGTCCTCATTATTTTCTAATCAGATTGTACATCCCAATGCGAATGCATTACTTAGTTAAATGGTATACCTAATATACAATTAAGAACATCCAAAAATAAAGTGTCCACGTAAATAATATTTAGCAGTGCAATATCTGTAATTATATATTTATGAACAAATAATTACATCAGATTTAATAATCGCAATTATTTTGAATGTACATATGAATAAATGATTTCATCATAATATTAATAATCAAAATTGTTTTATTTCCCATTTGTTGCAACCCTAGCGTATTTTCGTGTGGCAGCGTAAGTACCTACGCTGGCGGCGGCATCGCGCGACATCAAAGGCGATTCCTTACTGTAGGAAATAATATTGTAATACTGTGATAATACCATGTAGGTTGTACCACGTGACGTCGAATGGTGCAATTCTATTGGTCGATATTTGGGTCGGAAAAATAATCTAAATAAACGTGTTTAGTCGTTACTACTTCCATCATAAATTAAAACTATTATTGGTTATTATTGGTCTGTACTATAAAGAAAACTAGCTTACCGCCCGCAGCTTCGCCCGCTTTGTCTCAAACCTAATAAATTATACACTAAAACCTACCTATTTAATCACTCTATCTATTAAAAAAACCGCATCAAAATCTGTTCCGTAGTTTTAAAGATTTAAGCCTACAAAGGGACATAGGGACAGAAAAAGCGACTTTGTTTTATACTATGTAGTGATTATTATTGTAGGTACAGTGTACACATAGAGTCGTAAATAGCCAAATTCCGAAAATTTTCCTCGCAAGGTCACGTAGTAAGCTGGGACCGTAGATGGCCTAATTTCTTTGTTCCTTTCTTCTTTGTTCCCATTCATATCTCTTAATGCACATTGTGTATTCTTGCTTAAATAATAATTATTTTGCTTTTTAAAGTAACAATTTTTTAACATGCTGAATCTCACTGTCGCAATTTTATTAAAAGAAGCATGTGATAGTCCTGAAAATGCTCCAGCTAACCAAAAAACATTCAAATCTGTTCAACCGATCTTGATTTATAAATGTAGTAACTAACAAGTTTATTTTGTACATATAGATTTGGTTGCAGTTTCCGAAAGCCTTTTTTTAATTTACAAACGGATATTATTTTTACTTTCGTTAAGGATAAACTTTTACTGAAAATCAATTTCGATTACAACGGTAATATGTACAATGCAGTTTCGGATGCAAAATTCGCAACACTATCGATTTCCAATCGAACAAAAAACTGACAGTTTTACTTTGCCTCTAATTACGTCATTTGAACGCACGACTGGTGACGGTGTTCGGAGTGATGAAATTGCTCAGACATTCACGGATATTACTGTTATAACGATTTGATAATTTAATTTAGCAGATTGTTTTAGCAGAGTTAGGTCAGTTTCACAGCTGAATTCAGAGATACTTTATTCACAATAAGTAACAGATAAGCTGTCTAGAACATATCCAGGGGTGGCTCTGGGTATCCCAATAGTGTGGAAGCATAACTTTCTCGAGACTTGTTTTCTGCCCGAGTCGTCCTTAAAGAGGAGTCTTTAGTCTTTAGTTCAGTTTTGTTTAAACGGTATAAAGTAGCCTTCGTCTTTTTACATGATACGTGCAAAATCATGAAAAAAGCAGTTCTATAGTCCAGTCATTTTAGGCCAAATTAGGTGCACCCTTTAGATGTAGAGATTTTCTCTCATTTGAAATACATATTAAGTTTGTAAGAGCGATCAAGATCGATGCAATAAAAGTACACAGTGATATTGCGAGTTTCGTTTTCGATTACGATTTCCAGAGGGGAAGTTTATAGGTTATGAAATTCGTATTATTCATCAGCCGATAATGGCCGTTCCCTGTGTAAATTATTATGTGTTATCATATCTCGAGATGGATCTTAATGTAAATATTATTGAATTTATATAGCGAGCGCGTAAACGTTGACGCTTTATGACAAAACATTGGTTATCGGATACGTCTATTTTTATTAATAGCTTTACGCCTGCGGTTTCTCTCGTAATTTATCGTGGCTCTTCCTCCTTACATTGCATCGTAAGAAACACAGTAAAATTCTAATTATATTATAAGTAAAAAGGTGTAGACAGGTTGTCAACACAACGTTTGATCCTCAAAAGTGGCACTCTAACGCACACACGATTAGACATCAAAGTATAACATGATTCAATGATCTTGAAAGAAACAGAAACAACTGAAGTAAATTCTGACTAATTTGCCACTTTTATGTGCCACTCCCGGAGCGCCAATAACCTATTTACACCTTTTTACTTGATGATGGTAATTCTGGAATGATGGCATTTACATTCTTGTATTTTCCGCCGATCTCCGTGAGGATGTGCTGTGGTGTGGTAGCTACTACTAAAGAATAGGCTAATTCTTAAGAAAGCGTGTCCAGATCCCACATAACAATTTGTAATATGTTTGACAAAGGGATTGTGCAGAATGATTGAAATGAAACTTCGCATTTGCGTTCATATTTTTGTTTTAATTACGCATAAGCGATCATGCTCGTTATAAAATTAAATAACAAAATATGAAAATGATAAATTAATAAATCGCGTGTTTAAACCTTTTTTAACAAGTCACAACATTTGTAAATATTTATTATGACCACTACATATTAAAAATTGGACGAATGTATAAAACCTTACTTTAAAATTAGATTTAACATAAAAAACGTATTTACATGTTTAAGTCGTCTTCACGTTTATATCCTTCAAATTTTACCGGTTGCCTCAATTTTGGATTTAATCTCGTGACATTTTTTCTCAACAAAAAGTTAAAAGGAAATTCTAATACATATAGTACCTACCAATGTAACAGTTATATTAGTATACTAACTGTGCCCCGTGGTTTTACCCGCACTTCTCCGCTCCTATTGATGTTAGCGTGATGATATTATAGCCTGTATGTAGCCTTTCTCGGACCCGTAGTTTCTGAGATTAGTGCTTTCAAGCAAACAAACTCTTCAGCTTTTAAATATTAGTTTAAATTAGAGAAATAAAATATTATGAAATGCGATGCTTAGAATAAATTTTAGTGTAAATGTATGGTGCTTAATTTTGCGTAATAAACTTGTAATTGAGTCATGAAATGATACGACGATTATGACAAAAGTTACCCTATATAAAATGTCACAATTCCATCGGGAAAGCACCCGTAAAATTCCCCCTTATTCCCCACTCAAGTAATCTTATTATTCTATTGTTTTTGATTGATTGTGATTGACTCACTGTATCCTGGTATCATGTATATTCACGCAATTTCAAAGACAATTGCCTTGTTCAGAGATGAGAAAATATATTTTCTGTTTTCTTTATAATTTGCATTTATTACCAGTCTCATAAATCATCTGCGTAATGCCTTCTTTATTTAATACTATCTGTGCTCCGCGCTTTTACCCGCAATGCTTCGCTCCTATAGGTGATGATATATCTATAGCTCTCTTCGATAAATGGGCTATCTAACACTGAAAGAATTTTACAAATCGGACCCGTAGTTCCTGAGATCAGCTCGTTTAACCAACCAAACTAACAAACTCGTTATAATATTTAATATGTATGTTATTCTTGTATTTCTTTCTATTCCCAAATGCCTGTTGTTTACTTCATTCAAGAACACAGTCTTGAGACTTATTTTCAGCGACCTTCGACTGTTACTTAATGCATTACTGTGCATTCATAATTATTATCTTTCCTCAAGCTAATGTAGCGAAACGAGCCCACACTATTTATATTTGTATATCGCCCACACAGCGTTGATATTCGTTGCTATTGACATTAAAGCGAAGGTTACGAGAGTCGTGATTGTATTACCTCATCGTGGGTTTAGTGGCTTAGTGGCCAGTCGGTGCGTTCCACCACATTATGTTAGTTGTGTTAGTGTACTTACAGTATGGGCATTCAACGTAAGTTTTTGTTGGACGCGATTTTTTTAACGTGTTTTTGTTTTCGGTGATTTTTAGTTTGACGTGAGATATTTTTTTTATTGTGTGTGTTTACGTGTTAGGTGTTTTTGTGAATTAGAATGTGTTTGGAACAGTGATTTAGATTAGCTGGTTGGTTTAATTTTATCGTGTTTTCATGGTAGTGATAATGTGGCTTTTATGGATTACGCTGTTGAGTATACTTTTATTGTTCACGTTGGAATTGTTTTTTACTGTTTACTAATAGAATAAAACTATTTAGTTTGACATATCCTTATTTGGAAATTATTATTTTCTAAAATATTCTATAAGGGTTCGAAATAAATATCTTTAATTAGTAAGTAACCAGTTAATATTTCTACATTGTCTGTTTCAATTTGTATATATTTACGAAATCGTGATAGGCGAATGACGACCTTTTATATTTATTATAAATTATTATTCAGTTTTGATGCAATATATTTTTTCGATAATGTGTGCGATAGAGACAGAAGATTGTTGACCAACAATATAACTGTCTCGCTCCGCGATCACGACTAAATGTGAATGGTACCTATGTTTACTCACTTTACGATATTAATATTTATGTGTGAGTCGGACATTTCCTAATATGGATATAATTATTATATAAATTATTCATAGTCCAGTTATCACGCTTTTTGATGAAATAATGATTTACGAAATTGTCGGTTTAGTTCAGTTAAGTTACATATATTTTGTTTGTAACTGATTTTTAAGTTGTTTTACACATTATTATTTATTTATTTAACACTTTATTGTACAAGGAACAAAATATACATAAAGGTTACAATATTACATTAAATAAAAGCACAAAGGGCGGCCTTATCACTATGCAGTGATCTCTGCTAGGCAACTTATGTTGTTATCGATTGATAATTATGATAAAATCAATATTTACATTGATAACATGTTTTGGTTTCCTGTAGTGGCCGCTTACCTTGAATTAAAATTAAATTAAAAATGTAAATGTAATCTGTTAATTCTCGCTTTTGTCTGTTATAACTTATAATATACTCGGACGTGAGATATTCGTTCATCTTTTTTTATAGGTATATGACGTAATTTATGTTATACCAATTATATATTTGCAATGCGGTTACTTAGATTATTATCTGATTACGAAATGCTAAAAAGAGATAATAATATGTAGTTTTAAAACAAAATATTTGTAGGTAATACTGTTATAGCCAATAGTGGTAGGTATACAATTTAAAAGATGTTACATATTTATTTGAGATAATGTTTTTTTAAATAATGAATAAGGTTATCTTGAATATAGAATTTAATAGGTCCGGATAAACTTTTTATCAACCAACCATATGGGTTAATTTAAAAAACTCTACACAAAAAGAAGTACACAAACTTAACGGATAATGAACGCGATTTAATACTCGCGTAAAATCAAATACAAGCACTTGCTTTATATTTAGTACTTACTAAATATAATTAAACAATTTCTTTCAAGAACAAAAGTAAGTGATTTATCTAGATACCTTCGTCAAAGACGTGACTTTAGCATTGTTTACTTTCGATACAGCTTATCAATCACGCGCGTTGATTGAAGTACATATTTCTATAGCTTATATGTTATTCTGATATAATCTATGTTATGTAAAGTTTCATCCAAACAAACTCTTTATAATATTAGTATAGATTAGGCGTAAATTTGCCCCAGTCCGAGTGACGATGGGGCTCGTCGATCTCGCCCTGTCGTTCGCGGAATGCTCAGTAGGGTCAACTACTTTGCAGATCTTGGATCGATGATCACATTCTTTGAGAGCGTGATATCGCAGAAGGCGTGATATCGCTAACCTAACCTGATTTCAAAAGACAACAATTTTTTTATAGTTGGGCAATCTTGCACGGGTATCTAACCCACGGCCCCCAGGGAAAGAGTCGTGGGTTATGTCGGATTCTTACCGACTCAAACCCCACTGTGTTCCGTCGAGCCGCTTTAATGATGGGGCCGCGGACATTGGTTTAAATTCTTCCGCGACCCCATCGGCAGCAGTCCGTCACTGGACCGGGCGAAAAGCGGAAAAGTGCTAACCTAATTTCAAATAACGCCTGTGGATCATATTTTTATACGTGTTTGCCGTTAATTAAATAAGATTTAAAATTTTACTATGATATTTAACGAAAAACGGCAAAGTGATAATATCAAGAGACATAATGCCTGTGGAATAGTTTTTAATACTTGTATGTTTATGCTGTTAATTAAATAAGATTTTAATTTAACAATGATATTCAACAGTGGCACAAGACCTGGAAGAGAAGAAACCGGACCGGCCGCCGGCGAAAACGACGAAATGTATCTATCCCGTATTAAATAAGTACTCGGAGAAAACTGCAGCGGTCACGGAACTCACAACTACTAAATTAAGGTATGATATCTATTTCTTAGTTATTTAATTTTTGGATTTATTTACAAAAAAAAAATTGTAAATGTGTATAGCATAACCTCTAACTACTGTCATCAAGATCACTAACGTTTTAATTCATTAAATACATAATAAAGGTCCATTAATTAGTTTAAACTGTCACAATTTTAAGAATGTTGATCAAAATTCCAATATTATTGCAACACATTTAATAATTATGTATTGGGTAATTTTCTCTAATCATCCCGTAACAAATACCACTAATAACACCTTCCTCTTAACCACTTCATCTTAACAAGAAAATCTCTCAATCATATTACAGACATATATAAGATCTTCTTTCAATACTGATACCAATTTACAATAAAACACACACACCCAAAAACCTCGTACCTGATGTCAAATGTAAAAAAAAAAACAAAAACCATCAAAAAATTTGAATACATTTCCAGTGTTCCAAAAAAATGGGAAGGGAAGGGAAAATGGGAGCGTATCGAACTACCTCCAGATGCAAGAGAATTGATAAGTAACAAAAATTGCGCAGCTCGTACGTATGATAAAGCGCCAACTGAAAGCAATCGTAGGATATTACGATATTGTCAGAGAGCACTTAGGAGCAGATTACAAGAACTACGCGCAGGGTAATCGATCCAATGGTGTTATAAGTTAAAAGAGTAGATGGTTTAACATTCGATCTTCAAAAATGGCACACTAACATTTAGATAAAGTATGATGACATGATTTCAAATATTAAGGTGCTTTCCACCAGAGCTGTGCGAGGGTACGTAGCGAGGGATGTGTTTGTAAAGAACCAAACTCGATTCAAACTTCTTTTTTTTCTTTCTATTATTGGTTCTTTATATGTAATGTGAAAAAGAGGCCAATGTTAATTGTGGCTAAATTAGCCACATTTCGAGCGCTAATCCTATATAAAAACTTATCTACACCTTTTTACTTATAATATTATTGTCGGCATGATGTTTGTCTGCATGAAGGGACTGGAGATGGACATTTTGAAGCTATGCTGTATTCAGATAGTGTTAAAGAATTTTTGCAAAACGGCTGTTTAAATATGGACTGTAGTTATGTTATAAGGAAAGAAATAGATATTTTTATAGTAGCGTCTACTAGATATTAAAACAACGCAAGTTCTCATAGTGTTTTAAAATTATTAATGAAAAATGAGTCGTGTAACAGAATATTACATTTTTGGGAACGGGGAATGGTTTGCATGAGATTTGTATTTGATGTTGGTGAAATGGATGAATAAGGAGAAGGCAAATTTAATTATGATTAAGGACATTCGATATAAAACCGTTATGTCGTTTCAATTGTCTGTTAAGCTAATCCCACATTAACTATTTATTGTAGCAATTTGTTAATGATTATTATTTTTTTATTAATTAATCGTATTTAAATGTGACGCGAATGATTATCCGCCAACATTATGAAGGGGGGTTCCCCTTCACAATGATGACTTATTTCTGTTTTCGGTTGAGGTTGATATTTTTGAATTTGTCGCGTATAATTTTTTCGTTTTTGTATATTAAATATACCAAATAATTCGGTGAATATAATAGCATTCGTGGAAACTTTAGATAACGTTTGTGTATTACTCGGACATAATAAGGTATTTAATAAGTACTTATTTCTTGACTTATTTATGTAATTAAATAAACAACATTATAATTTTACTCAGCTGAGATTAAAACATGATCTATTCATAACTTATTCTCCTTTCTATACATCGCTTCAACCAGGTGTCCATCAGGGTTCTACACTTGATCCGCTATTTGATATTCATTAGTATTAAAATATGTTCATGCAAGTATGACATTTCTAACGGCATGCTTGAATAAAATTCCTAAGAAATATTACAAATGAATCAATGATTTGTCATAGTATTTATATAAATTCTTAAAAAAATAAAATTTACATTATTAGAGCGAATTGTTTGAAAAGTCGAATCAGTTAACGACACAGCTTAATATTTATGATCGTCATTCACCTACCTGTCAATTTATTAACGACTTAATGATCGCTTAAAAAAGCTACTCACAACTCATTAGAAAGCACTTGGTTTTAACTTATGACTTATGCGATTTAAATGATTATTATATATTACTTTGTGCGTAAATGTCGTGGAGGAAATATATCTATTAGTGTTATAGGTTCTCTTTCAAGTAGAGATTACGCAATAATCTTGTATATAGAAGAATAAATGGAGAAATTCGCTCAAATCAAGTAAAAAACGCGTTTTTTTTAATAATATAAGTTTCTCGCACACAGTTACGTGTACGACATTTACATGTGTGTGAGTGAAGACCCTTGTCCCCTTGGGGGGTAAGGGGCAGATGCATTAAGCATACATCTGTTTCACTGATCGATTTACTTTAGGAACAAGTAGGTTATTAGTCTTCTGTTTCCTGGCAGATCAAGACATTTTTTTCGTCTCTACGGGGAATCGAACCCAGGATATCTCAGTTCTACGCTCATGCGTTAACCGCGTGTACCAAGGCGGTCTTACATGTGTGTAGTCTGTAAATCTCAAAATTGTTGAGCTATGTGTGTGAATTTTTGAAGTGAAAGTTCTTTAGGCGCGTTAAAGTAGAATTACAAGGTCGCGTGATGGCGATACCGTCACGTCATGGAATAAGGCGACGATTTTCGTATCTTGCCAAAGAACTCACTTCTGACACGTGTGCACAGCACACGCTTTTTTAAATTGGGTGTTGCTAATTAAGAGCAATATTGTACAAGATCGTTTGTTATTATATATTTTTGTATTATTTCAGTATGCACAAAGAAAACACGGTTAACAAAGAGAGCAGCGCGCAGAGTACAGTCACGCACACGAGTAAAAGTGAAGCCGAGAAGATTGTACACAACGAGACAGTCGTAGACGGTATTGATGGACAGGTAAATATATTTCTACTAGATTCCCGCCCGCGGCTTCGTCCGCGTTTTCAAAGGAAAACCCGCATAGTTCCCGTTCCCGTTGGATTTCCGGGATAAAACCTATCCTATGTGTTAATCCAAGTTACCCTCTATATGTGTGCTAAATTTCATTGTAATCGGTACAGTAGTTTTTACGTGAAAGAGTAACAAACATCCATACATCCATACTAACAAACTTTCGCCTTTATAATATATAGAAGACTAGCTTACCGCCCGCGGCTTCGCCCGCTTTGAGTAAAACCTAATAAATTATATACTAAAACCTTCCTCTTGAATCACTCTATCTATTAAAAAAAAACCGCATCAAAATCGGTTGCGTAGTTTGAAAGATTTAAGCATACAAAGGGACATAGGGACAGAGAAAGTGACTTTGTTTTATACTATGTAGTGATAGAAGATAGAAGATTATAAATTTTAAAAAGAATAGAAAAAAATCGACTACGAGGCGGGTTTCGAACGTCTTCTGCTTATATTTCTACTTGCTGTGCCGCTAGCAAAAAGTGTTTCTATAGCTTATGTGATAAACTATATTACTGTAAAGTGGCATTCAAATTCGGTATGTAGTTTTTTTCGTAAAAGAGTTACAATCATACATACATTCATCCTCACATGATGTTTACAATCGAAACTTCCTAAAATCTTGTATTAACCCATTGAGACCCGAACGGCCCGATCGGTCCACGACACAATAGATTTTCTATTGTGTCTGTGATTCCGGGGCCTGAGTTATTAATGATAGTACCGCAAATACTATGGATTTTTCCTTTCATCTGAAAAACTAACCGACTTCAAAAAAAGGAGGATTTTGACTGTTTTTTTTTTCGTTTATTACCTCAGAACTTTCGACTGTTTTGAAAGCTGGTGCCTCGCCTATGGTCCTATTAAAATGTTATCTGGTTCAGACAAAGTGAAGGCGATTTAATATTTCTTTAAAACGTAATAATATGTTATGTTACTATTGATAATTTCAGATCAAAAAGCCGCCCGTTCCTCTAAAAAAGAGTCCGACACCGACTTCCACAGTCAGCGGAATGTTCAGCGGGCTCAAGAGTAAGATACTCTGGTCGGCGGATAAGACGTGAGTCACATAATATAATATTCCACATAAACGGTTTTAGTAAGACTTTAGAAAAAAAAAAGACGGGTTGCACTGGGGGAGTGCCGGCAGAAGTGAAAACTTGATTATTAACGTTCAGCATGTTTGATATTTTGGAATGGTATCCGTCTTACGCATGGAATATAAGGGATAAAAAAAAATCCGTCTTACGCCTATATATTAGGAGCCTGGGTCATTATGTAGAAAATTATGGTGGAAAATAAACGATTTATTTATTTATTTCCAGTGAGAAAACATCGATATCGATATCGAGTGGCAGCAACAGTAGTGTCGAAGGTGATAAAACTGACGGCATCACAAGTAGTAAGGTCCCCAACACAAATACCTTCGATCATATCGAGAGGAACTCCATATTGAATGACCCAAGGGCTGGCAGGTGGGTTTATTAATTATTTTTTTTTATATGTAAAAAAAAACGTGACTGACTGAATGAATGAATGAATGACTGAAGCTGACTGTCTAACGTTTTGACTGACTGATCGACTGACTGACTGACTTAATAACTATCTATACTAATATTATAAAGCTGAAGAGTTTGTTTGTTTGAACGCGCTAATCTCGGGAACTACTGGTTGGATTTGAAAAATTCTTTCGGTGTTAGATAGCTCATTTATCGAGGAAGGCTTTAGGCTATCATCACGCTACGACTAACGGGAGTGGAGCCACGGGGGTGAAACCAAGCGCGGAACAGCTAGTATTTTATATTGTAATGAAAGGAATGTTTTTTGTTGATAATACCTTTTACAAGAATATTATAAGAAATTAAGATTAGATTTTTTGATCTATATTCTGTAATGGATAAACTGAAAAACTATTGAAATATTTAGGCATTTTTTGTCTATTGACTGATATTTAGTCTCTTTATATTAGATACCGAATTATGTTTTATAAATTATATTGCTTTTGTCTTATTATTATATAAATCATATGTAATATTTCAGAGTAAAAGCTCCTCGCCGCCGACCGCCAAGTCAAATAATAAGGGACGATTCACCAGTCGCCATTGGACTTAGTAATGGACATGAGGGTAATTATTATCTTTTATTAAAGAACTAGGTTACCGCCCGCGGCTTCACCCGCTTTGTCTAAAACCTAATAAATTATATACTAATACCTTCCTCTTGAATCACTCTATCTATTAAAAAAAACCGCATCAAAATCCGTTGCGTAGTTTTAAAGATAAAAAGGGACATAGGGACAGAGAAAGCGACTTTGTTTTGTAC
This sequence comes from Colias eurytheme, assembly GCA_907164685.1. Classification (NCBI taxonomy): domain Eukaryota; kingdom Metazoa; phylum Arthropoda; class Insecta; order Lepidoptera; family Pieridae; genus Colias; species Colias eurytheme. The sequence goes on along the minus strand of CAJQZN010036296.1, from coordinate 38,961 downwards.
TATGTAGTGATAACTAAAATTATCGAAAAAAAATACTCTACCTCTGTAAATGTTTTTGTGTTCTCATAAAAACACAGTATTGACAAATTAAAAACATTATTAATCTCCAAAATTACGAATTTCAGTGCTACCAGAGAAGTCCGACAAGCCGGCGGACAAATCGAGCGACAAATCGACAGATAAATCGTTAGACAGGTCGTCGCTAGATAGATCGCTTGACCGATCGGCGGATAAATCGCAAGATAGATCTTCCGATAAATCCCTAGATAGATCGACGGATAAATCTTTGGATAAATCGGAGATTAAGCCACGTGCGCGCGAGTGGGAGAAACATAAAGCGCCGTGGATGGAGGAGCTTAAACTTAATCAAGCTAAAAAGGGCGGCTTGGAAAGGCATAGACACACGAGTACTGATAGGTATGTTAAATTTACCAAGGCTTTCAATTGTAATACTGGAAAAAACCATGTGTACAGAGCACACGTGTCAGAAGTGAAACTTCTTTGGCAACGCGCCTAAAGAAGTTCACTTGAAAACATGCTGTTTTTTCCAATATAAGATAAAATCATAATCTTCTTATATATAAAAATGAATCGCAAAATGTGTGGTAAGCGCATAACTCGAGAACGGCTGAACCGATTTCGATAATTCTTTTTTTATTATATTCCTTGAAGTACGAGGATGGTTCTTATGTAGAGAAAACGTAAATATGTACCACGGGCGAAGCCGGGGCGGACCGCTAGTATAAGATAAAATCATAATAATAAATAATTAAAAAAATTATCATTATCTCTAATGTTGAATATCATTTTCCGCAGATTTCTCAAGTAATGCTATATATTACAAAGAAAAACTTATACGTATGGTCAATTATATTATTAACATTACCAGAATATTTTCTATCCACAAGAATTATATTATCTAGAATATTTTTGAAGGTAAAAGATATTAGAAGTCAATTGAAAACATATCATATTTCTTTCTGTATCAATTGCATATTTAATGCCGAATTTTGAATAACTTTTTATTAAAACATAAATATTTTTTTGACGTGACAACGTCTTATAATTCGATAGAGCCGGCTGCACGCACGAAAAAACATGACTCATACGGCGTTACCTCACTCTGAGGCGTTCCATGTAAGGCTTGAAGTGCGAGCGAGAGCGCGGAACGAGCGACAAAGAAGCACAATCGAATAAGAATAAGAATAATTTATTTCGCCAAAAGCCAACAACAGATATAATAAAAAGAATAAGGAATAAATCAATCGGACGTTGTCACGTTCAACTATCGTCAGTAAACCGACTTTACAGACAACCAATTTTTTTTTGTCTAGGATCGTGGATTGCGGCGTAGAAGAGAAACGATCGACGCACTCAATGGAAATGTCCAAAAGCACATCGTCAATTAGCAGCAGGATATCGGTCTTGGAGAGCCTTGAAACTAGCTTAGATGTGAGATATTTATTTATTTAATTTTTTTATGACCCTCATGATAAGCACATCGGTGGTAAATGTTTAAATCTATAATATAATATTATAAAGCTGAAGAGTTTGTTTGTTTGAACGCGCTAATCTCGGGAACTACTGGTCCGATTTGAAAAATTCTTTCGCTGTTAGATAGCCCATTTATCGAGGAAGGCTATAGGCTATATAATATCACGCTACGACCAACAGGAGTGGAGCCACGGGGGTGAAACCGCGCGGAGCAGCTAGTATGTTATGACGATTCAAAAGTCAAAATGAATAAATAAATGTTTGAGTTCATATACGTTCCCACTGCTGGGACACGGGTCTAATATGAGGATACAGGCCGTAATCCACCACCCTGGCCAAGTGGGGGTTGGCGGATGTCGAACTTTTGATTCTACGAAAATCGAGGTTAAGCAATGGTTGGTGCGGTCATAAATTGGATGGGTCACCATTTTTTACAGTTGCTGTTATGTACTGCAACAGTACGGAAATACGTACATATATAAACTATAATATGTACGGAAATCTTAGGCGCTGACTCCACGAGCGAGAGAATCGCGGCGATATTATCGTCGTGCCACGTATTTCTATACACTCTCTATGGAACCGTCTCCACACGGCGATATTATCGCCGCGATGCGACGAGTGGCAATGAGCGCGCGAAACGTCATTACATCGTCGCTAGCCCGCCGCGACCAGCAGCGGTCTAGCGACGTGCGCGCGGCGGGCCCGCTGTCAAACGCAGCGTCATTTCAGCGTTGCCTCTGGTCTTCTCGTAGTTCTTCAAGGAAACGTGGCGATACCGTTACGAGTCGCCGCGGAAACGCTGCGATTCCGTTACGACTCGCGACGATACGCGGCTGAATTATCGCTCGTTCGTGGAGATTATCCGACGATATAAGGGCGGACTCGTCGCGATTCTCTCGCTCGTGGAGTCAGCGCCGTGTCGCGAGTCCGACTCGCAATTGACGGATATTTTTCAACCGACTTCAAAAAAATTGGGACGTTCTCAACCCGATCGATTTTTTTTTGTTAAAAAAATAATTATTTTGACTGTATTTTTGTTTGCAGAAGTCCCGAAACTCACTGGAGAAGAAGGAAAGTCCACCGCCGGAGCTCCCCGCGAGCAAACCGCCACCACTCAACTCACCCACCGCAGCTGGTAACTATTTGTTATATTTATTTATTCATTAATATTTAAGAAGAAAACATATATATTATAAATAATACAGTATTTTAAAACTTTTTCAACAAAGATTTTTTCTATTTTCCATTTTCTATTTCAAGTTCGTACAATGATATTCAGACAGACGATACGATGGCCAGTTATAAGATATTTGTAACTTAAGTACTAACCAACTAGTACTATTTTTTTTGAGAATGTGATTAAAAATATTAGTTTTATTTATGAAAGTTTTTTTTTTATAAAAAGACGAAAAAAAATAATAACACGTTCCAAATGAGTTGTAAAAAATTTGTATTGCTATTCACTTTTTAGAATTACAATTAATAATAACATATCCGTGATACCAACATATTTTTTATTCCATTTACATAAAAGAAACATTATTTATAAGCGTAATTAATTTCAGGCCGAACATTAACAACAATGCTTGATGACATAAAGAAGATAGCGCCCCTCGCGTCCGCGAGATTAGACCTCGAGAAATCTCCAGAAAAACTCGACAAAACAGAGAAACTCGAGAGAACAGAGAAGTTAGAAAGAGTAGAGAAGTTAGAGAGAGTGGAGAAACAAGAGAGAGAGAGAACGGAGAAGATAGAGTCGATAAGTGCGTTCTCGTGTGAGGAGATTAGTGACAGTTCGCTGGACAGGAGTAGAGAGGCGCTGATTGCGCAGCTTAATAATAGAGTGAGTTTTTATCTTTTTTTAATATGTATTAATTTAATTATTGCATGGAAATAGAAAAAAATACCTTCAATATAAATTACACAAAAGTAAAAAAAATGCTAATATTCAAACTAATAATTACATATAAATTTATAATTTTTTTTTCTATTCTTTATAAATTTATATTTATAAAGCATTTGAATGCCGTAAAACCAAAAATATCAAATTAATAATTACATAATCATACGACACGCAAAAAACATATTATAGACTGAATGATATATTTTATTTAACTCCAAGGTGAAAGAAAGGAAAATAAAGAAAATATTTCACACTTCTTAGTGAAAACCATTTTCATATCATCGCAACAATGTTATTGTAATAAAAATGAAAAAGAAAGCAATGAAAGGAAGTACACAATAGCGCAATAATACACAGATTAACTAAAGTCTAAACCTAGAAACAATTTAGTACTAAGTATACACTGGGTTTCTCAAGCGACCAACTCTATGATCCTCTGGCCTCATGATCGTATAAATATTCTTATATTCCCGACTTTCTCCATTGTCCTTGTTATACTGGTCGAGGCCATATAAACCCATGCCATCCATCCTATAAAACCCATTATTGTGGAACACATAACTGCCGGAATTTCCCAAAAGCCTTGCTTGATGAGGCCTACCAAAGATTTGCCGAAGTTCACTTGATGTCCGATAGTGGGAGGCACTGGCATTTTTATCAAGTTGCGCTATTTAAATTCAGCAATGATAAAGTCTATAAGTAAAATATTAGAATTCTGTTTGATAACTTCAATCAATGGTTGTCTGTGTCAAAAAATTTTACTGTCGTTGGTTGGTCGTTGGATATGATTGCAATTGCAAAGTTATTAAAACCCTTTTTTTGTAGGTAATTACTTAGGTACCTATTCAAATGCAGTTGTCGGGTAAATGAGATAAGAAGAAAGAAACTTGTCTATCGCATTGCAGCTCAAAAGCTGAAAGTTGAAACTAAATACCTTTTTTCAATGCTGACTTTATATTTTATGATATAATCAATTCACAATAAACCACCTATGTATTAACTTTCAAAGCTAAGTAGGGCAGTGTAGGTATTTTTTTGGTTACCTAATCGTGTTGAAAATGTTAGATGATTTATGAATTTATTACTGATATATTATAACATCCAAAAATTTTAAGTATAATCCAGCCTAAGCAGTAAGCATGCAGCATAATAATATTCATACATTTTCAATATTTTGTGTGAAAAATTACTTCATAATTATTTTGATAATATTAAGTCAACTGACAGCTAACCTTTACGGTTAACTTTTTTTTTCATGAATAACATTGACGAGGTTATAAAATGTTAGAAATTTAAGTTTCATTTCCAAATTCAAACATTTTCATTTTTCATCACACAGGACATTTCATAATAATAATATGTTGTTCCACAACTTCCAAACATTGCCAATAGATGTCGTTACAGTGGAGTTATACAATTCAGACTCGTGCTATCGTTATTCTTTCCCAATATCATATAATATTTCGCTAACCTAGCTGCCGTTGACAAACAGACAAATTAATTATACTAGCTTTGCCCGCGACTTCGCTTCGCGTATTTTTGAAGCCTATACCCCGGGTCATCCGGCTAAGTTAGGCATAATAATTAATAATTTACTACACAAGAAAAAAGACCTGTGTCACTCGGGCACTGCCGCGGTAAAGCTATTGCATGCTATGCCTTCAAGCCACACCTC